>OZ007596.1:259523059-259775559 GCA_963931845.1 Maratus michaelseni | reverse complement strand
CATTTCCGTTTTTAAACTTGGTAGCGTCTTTCATGAGTTATTTTTTTTCCGCTTTAGACAGTATCTCAGTCTAATGGGTCCCACTTTTAGGGCCCCTAGTATCTGTCCTTCCTCCTTTAACATCCTCATTTTCATTTTTAATCTAAGTAGTTTCTTTCTTGAGTTATTGCTATTTTCCGTTTTAGACAGTATTTCAGAATTTAGTACCTATAACACTCATATGGACAAACTTGGTTCCCTAATATCGTCTAACAATGTACTATTCGGTTAAGCCTTATTCTGAGGTCCTTTGGGGCCTAGGCTTTAGTTTCTATGCTATGGTCTATGGTGTTTTTAACTTCGGCTTTAGCGTTTCCGTTTTAGTCAGTTTTTCGGCCTTTGCACTTTTTCCAGTAGCCCCGGATATATATTTTTATTTAGCTTATTGCGCTCATAGGCCAGTGCGTGTGTTCAGTATTAAGCTTGCATACCTCAGATTTTATTTAATGTACAAACAGTTATTTTTTCACATTTTCTGCCCCCCCCCCCTCCCCCATCTTTTATCACTGATAGGCATCTTTTAACTTCCTTTGCTCTCTTGCTACTATTTATTGAACTCAATCAATAATACATCTTTATTTTTTTCAAATCTATCTGTATCAATTTATCGCATCTATCGTTTTTTTTTTTCAATATATCAAAGAAATATCAATAGTCTATCAATAGTATCGATAGCAATCAATAGCTATCGATAGCATACAATAGCTATCAATAGCAATCAATAACTATCGATAGCATACAATAATTATCAATAGCAATCAAAAACTATCTATGAGATGCGATGCATCTAAATACATAAATTTTAAGAAAATAAAGATGTACATCTTTAGACAGTAGCAAGAGAGCAAAAAAAAATTAAAAGAAACCTAGCAACGGTAAAAGAAAGTGGAGGAGGTCATGAAGGTTATGAGAAAAAATACTTGTTTCTAAATTAAATAAATATCAGAGATATTCAAGCTTAATAGTGGACGCGCGTACTAGTTCATCGGGGGAAAAACTAAAAATACATATCAGAAAATCTTGTAAAAGGTTGAAAAGACCGAAAAACTGCCTAAAACGAAAAAATTGAAGTTAAAAACATCATAGCACAGAAACTAAAGGGCCTAGTCCCCAAAGGATCCAGAATAAATCTTAACCGAATAGTTCAGAGTTATATAATAGCACGGATATCCAGTTTGTGCGAATAAGTGATATAAATACTGAGATACTGTCTAAAGCGGAAAATTGCAGTATCTGAAGAAAGAGAACGCCTAGGTTAAAACGGAATTAGGGGTGGGAAAAGAGAAAGGAGAGCTAACTAGGGGACCAAAAATGGGACCGGGAGAGACTGACATACTGTCTAAATCGGAAAATAGCCGTAACTCCTGAAAAGGCCACCTAGGTTAAAAATGAAAATGCGAATGGGAAGAGACGAAGAAGAGCTAACTTATGGGACCCAAAATTGAGACCGGTGGAGACTGACAAACTGTCTAAAGCGGAAAATAGCCATAATTCAAGAGAGAAACCACGTAGGCTAAAAACGGAAATGGGTATGGGTACGGTGGAAAGAGGGTACCCAAATATTGGGCCGGGGGCAGGGAAGGGAGAGAGGCCAAAATACCCCCAAAAAGAGCTAGAAAGGGTTCAATAACTGTGGTCTGTTGCTATTTCCAACTTACAATTCCATCTTACTGAATGTAAAAGTACCATTTTTCTCCATGGAAATTCTTGCGAGTGCCTGAGCAGGGTCTGCGGACCTAATTTCGCCGTTTGAGCCTTCAAGAAGAACTTTGATCGTAATGACGGGAATAGATCGATACTTCTGCTGTCGCAATGGTTGAGGTTTCGATGTTAGAGGGATAATAAAGGAAGTTATAGTGAGATACGAATATGAGATGGTCCATTTAAGGTTTATTATTTTCGCTATGAAAAATATATAAAGAATGCGGGGGGAGGGGGGGCATTTAGAAATGAATAAGCTGGCGTCGTTTGCCGTAGCAGTCAAGTTGCCGAGAGGGGAAAGGATGAGAAGAGGGTAAGAAGAAGAATGAATTCCGATAAGAAAATTGTATTCAAAATAAGAATGGTTTGCCTCTAGTAATAAAAGGTAGAGAAAAGAGGGGTGGGGGAGACAGGCTAACTGTATTTTAGCTAGACTTTACTGTCCGAATTAACCAAAAATTTGGTGGGGGAAGGTCTGAGAACCAAGGTACGCAAGATGAAAAATTATGAATGCGAGTTAAAAGTTAACGGAGGAAAGGAAAATTGATGGACAAGAGACCCCTAATTCTCAGAAAATATGGCTCGATTCAAAGCAGAGGTTATGGTGATTATCTCTGAAACCTCTGGTGATGGAAATATATTTCCAACTTCAAGACGTATGCAAATCATGTATAGTTTTTAGATATAGGAGTATTTGTTTTTAAAATTGCTGCATACATATTAAAATTATATTTTTGCACAGTTCAATTTTTATAGGTGTAAATTATATTTAAAAACGTTTCCGTGCTTTTAGAGCAAAAATCATTTCAATTATTTACTATTAAACTTACAGAGTTATGATACTTTGAATTTTATGAAATTTTGGAACTTTTTGGCACTAAAAGATCGTCTGTGTGACTTACACACATGAAAATGCGTGCTAATTTTTATTAAATTCATTTTTTCACCTAATAAATGCGTGTATAGATGAAAATTAAGCTCACTTGAAAAATAACTACACTTTTTTAAAAAACAAAGTGCATATATATATATATATATATATATATATATATATATAACCACACATTTTATTTGTGGTACGTTAGGCATTTGGGACCTGAATATGCTGTCTATGTCCCACAAATTTCATTTTTTTTTTTCAATTTCTATAATTCAATTTCTCTTTTCTTTTTTGTACAATTTATATGGAATCTATATTCAGTGTGTTGGGGAACTGTATAGTTGTCAATTACTTATTATATTTTATTTATCATTTCAATGTTTTTGTTGGTGTATCGCTAATGTTTCATTAATGGTTACATATATATATATATATATATATGTGTGTGTGTGTGTGTGTGTGTGTGTGTGTGAGTGTGTGTGTGTGTATATATATATACAGAAGAAAGAAAGAATACACTTAAGAATGTTGCAATTAAATATTAAGAGCCTACACTAGTCATGTAAAGAAACGTGTAAGCTAATGTTAAGTCTGTAGAGAATTATTTTCAAATGCCTCTCTCGCATTTTAATATTTTTAAATGATTTTTTTTGCATAGGTTAGCCGAGGACAATCTCTAACAGTACTAGCTTTTACTTTTTCGATTTTGGTTACACCTTTTTTATATATTAGTATAGTTATAATTTCAGAACCGGTTCCAAAAGTCAAAGTAATTAAAAAAAACTGAAACCAAAATCGAAAAATTAAAAACTACCAATGTTAGAGATTGCCCTCAGCTTTCCTATACAAAAAGAAATCATTTAAAAATATTAAAATGCGAGCGAGAAATTAACCAAAAAAACTTCCTTTAGACTTAACATTAGCTTGGGAGTATTTTCGTGTCATAACTCATAACAGCATTTTAAACGTACTTATCATCTGGTTTCTCCAACATAGGAGCTCATATGGTAGAACAACGAGAATGCCTACGTTGGGGTATTCAATATTTTGGAATGGAATGATTTCATAACCTTTTAATGGCTTTATTTTAACTTTGCATTTTCATAAAAAAGCAACAGACTAAAAAGAAAAAGGTAACATAATATTTTGATGTAAAAAAAAAAAAACAAGAACGAAAAATCATGCGTCAAGCAAAGATTATGTAACACTTTCCAACACATCCAAAATAATTTTGCAAATCTTTACCGCTTATTAAAGTGAAAGATGATATCTAACTAAACAATTTTGAAAACGCATAACATATTTAAAAATCCAATTTCAGGAATTAATTACAATAATGGAAAAATATCCGAGCTCTTTTGTGAAGCCCTGTATAGAATCTATAAATTTTTATATATACTAAATAGAATACTAACTTTTAGTTCAGATAGGAAACGCGTGGCACAGTTTAAAATTTCCCATCTGGAATTTCCGACAATAAACGAAAATGTACTCGACAACTTTTGTGCTGCCTTGTATACAATCTATACAATTTACTAATAGACAAAAAATGAGTTAAATTTAAAAACGCGGTCAGCAACTGAAATTCATTCCCAGCAATTATTATTAATAAGCAGTACTTTAAACGAATTATTTTGTGTATCCCTGTGAATGAACGATGAAAGCTATACACACAATAATTCTATAGTAAGCCTCTTGTAATCCACGTTAGTGATATATATCAATTTCAATATGTTTGAAATAGTGAAACATTATTAAAATAAACCGCAAACGATTTTTCTTCATAGACCGTAATGCAACCGAATTCTTTTGAGTATCCCTGTAAAGAAACTATAAGTGCTATGCACACCACATTCTATAATTAGTCTCTTATAGTGGCCTTCAATAATATACATCAATTTCAATATGTTTGAAATTGCGTAACATCATTAAAATAAATCGCAAATGATTTTTCCCCCATAGACCACAATGAAACGGAATTCTTTTGAGTGTTCCTGCAAAATAACTATAAGCGCTACACACTTCATTTTCAATACCGAGCATGCCACAGTAAGCCTTTAATAACATATATCAATTGCATAACGATCAGAGTATATTTACGTGAGTTAGAGCATGGACAGACATACGGCAGACAGACAAACCGAATTCATAAACACTTTTCAACTATGTTGGAAAGTGTTAAAAAGAGAATTTTGTTTGGATAAAAAATGATAAAAAAATGATAACAATATCAAAAGACAAAATTCCCTTTCCACCTAGAGATATATCATACCTTATCAAGTGCCAGCACCCCATCCCCCCCCACTAAAATGATAACATTATACACTGCTCAAAACAATTAAAGGATATTGCAGTTTTAGGTGGATTTTGTATCTGGGAAACTTTTTAGCTGATTGATACATGGTCGACAGACATAGTAGGTTATATGAGAATAAATTACACATGTTTGACAGAAAAAAATGCATTTTATTGCGCATTTGTGTACAAAAGGAAAAAAATACAATTTGTGCATATGAGAAAAAAAGAATAAGAAAAGGTGTTTTATTCAAAGAAAATCATTTTCAGTATTAGGTATGGTTTCCACGGGCGGCCAGCAAACCTTTGAGGCATGGTTTGAGCAAACATTTGAGGCCAGCAAACCTTTGAACACCTTTGAGGCATGAGACTATTAATGACGAATTGGGGTATTCTGCCCCACTCTTCCAGAAGAGCTCTTTCCAGTTCTTGGAGAGTTTGTGGGGGTTGTTGGCGGCCAGAAACTCGTCTTAATAGAGAGTCCCAAACGTGCTCGATTAGATTCATGTCTGGAGAACACACTGGCCATTCCATTCGAACGATTCCTTCCTCGAAAAGGAAATCCTCCACCAGGTTTGCACGATGTGGCCTGCAGTTATCGTCCATTAAAATGAAGTTATCTCCGAATGCTGCAGCGTAAGGGACTACAATAGGTCTGAGGATCTCATCCCTATATCGGCGACCAGTCAGAGCTCCATCTCGAATGATGTAGAGGTCAGTGCGTCCGTCAATGGAGATGCCACCATACACCAACACTCCTCCACCGCCAAATCTGACACTTTCGTGCACGAACGCAGGATTATTCCTACTGCCACGGTCCCTCCAGATGAAAATACGCCTATTATCCGGATGCACAGAAAAACGGGACTCGTCAGAAAACAGAATATTGCTCCATTCATTTCTCCTCCAGTTGACATGTTCGGTTGCCCACTACCTGCGGTCGCGACGATGCCTTGATGTTAATCTAACACATACCATCGGTCGGCGAGCATACAGACCTACAGCATGGAGCCGGTTTCGGACAGTCTGAGTTGAAATCGTGGTGCCTGTAGCCGAGCGAAGGTGTTGTTGGAGAAGAGTAGCGTTCATGTTTCGGTGTCTCCGAGCTGTTAACGCTAAATACCGATCTTCATTGGGCGTTGTTGCCCGTCTACGACCTAGCCCTGGTCTTCGGCCTGCACATCCACTCTCCAAAAAACTGTTCCAGATCCTGGAAATGACACTTTGTGACACTCCAATGGCTTGCGCTACTTCGGCTTGAGTTTGGCCACCTTCTAACATACCAACAATTCTCCAAGCTTCTGAATCTGTCAAATGACTTCGCTGAGACATCGTACTCATCGAAACAAAGCAATCACTGAATGCCGATCATACTTGTCTTCATTCTCTTTTATCCAGTTGAAAGTCAAATTTCTTTCGCTGCCACTGAAGCGACGTTTTTGACGTCGAACTCAAAATTTGCATACTCCACAGTTTGAAAACCAGAAAAATTTGCATTTGTGATTCTCTTCTTCTATTTTCGGCAAAAAAAATTTCGTTTATATCTTTATTTTATATAAAACTTCAAATATCCTTTAATTGTTTTGAGCAGTGTATATGCAAAGCCTCTAAAAAGATTTCCATTTTGTTTTTATTTGTCTTATAAAAGTTAGATATTCAGTATAGTAGTACAAGCACATATCACGCTAGTGATTATTTTTATTTCTCATTGCTATATTCTAAAATCGAAACAAACAATATAAAAAATACCACAACTATGCGTTTTCGTAAATAAATCACACCGCAAGAAGAATAAGAAAGAAAGAAAAAAAAATCCTTCTGTACTCTAAAGCTGCGTTTAGTCCCCTCCTGAGCAATCCAGTCTAAGATAACCATACATCTTTCAATTTTCCACAACGGAAATGATCTTGCACGGAAGAGCGGATAATAATAGCAATTTATCAATTCATTGAATGGAGAGACAACGATAAAAAATGTATACCATTGACGAAAATATTGATACTATCGTAAAAAAATTGATACTATCAAAAAAATTGATACTATCAAAAAAATTGATACTATCGATGAAAAAATTGATACTATCGAAAAAATTGATACTATCGAAAAAATCGATACTATCGAAAAAATTGATACTATCGAAAAAAAATTGATACTATCGATAAAAAAAATTTAGTCTATTGATATAATCGATTTGACCATACTATCGATGAAATCGATAAAATATATCGTTATCGCCCATCACTAATGCATAATGTATAAGCTAAGTCTATAGAGCAACTTTTGTGAAAGTCTCAAAATCATAGCTTGAAAATTCTGAAAATTATCGTCGATAGAATAAGCTCGAAATCCGTTGTTCCCAAAAAGAAGCAAAAAGATGAGGGGCTGTATCAAATATCTGTTGATTAGTGCCAATATAGCGTACACAATATTACACGTAGTACTATATTTGGATACATCCCCTCATACTTTTGCTTCCTTTTGGGAACAAAGGTCAAAAGTGTTAACACTAAATGCGAGTAACTTGGCTTACATTCACTCAAGTCGTCTAAAACTAGGATTGCTATAACTATCGAAAGCAACAGAAATTATTCGAACTGTGAGTGTTATGATTTTTCATATAGCATAATGTACGATCATGTACTCTATGACATAAAGTCGTAAGGTCGCATTTATTTTTCATGTATCTAAGAATGTATGATTTTAATTGGGAGAAAATCTAAATTTAGACCACTTGAGAGAAGGCAACACGAGTTTATGGTAGTGTGAATTTCAAGACCTTTTAATACGAGATAAAGTACGATCATTCACTCAATGATGTAAGTTTTTACACATTTGCGACCACATTTATGAGTTGGAAACCTTTCTTAAGAACTAGCTTTGAGCAGACAGCTCAGTATGTTTCATCACATCTGTATATACTCTACTTATTTTCTTCTTGTGTCATATGATGTAAATAGGTACTCCCAAATGTGAACACGAAGTTTGTCTGTTTTTTTTAATTGCACCCCTAATGCGGAAGCAACACAGTTAGAATATATTTGTCTATGTTTGGACTTTCCATTTGAAGTACTCTCGTTGGTAATCCCATTGACGTGAACTTTTCTGTAACGGGATCCCGCATTGAACTAAAATGCCGTGAGACAAGGTATATTATTTTACATGAAGGAAAATGAATATTAATGATTGAGATGATATAATATTCGTAATACCTAGAAAAATTATTATGTAGAACAAATATTATATTTATATTATATTTCATTTTATATGCACATAAAAAAATAACTAGACGATTTCACTGATGTGAATTTCTTTTCATGAAATGCAGTGGTATTTATGCAGGTAATAATATAAAGGATTTTTTTATTTGCTTTTAAATAGAAATTAGAGTTAGAAAGGTAAAATTCATATAAAAATCTTATAGCTCTTGAAAAGAAGAGGAAAATGGATTGCATATGTCATTTTCATTCAGCAACACACTTCCAATAATTTTTTTCAAAATAAATAATATTTAAATTTGCTAAAATGTTTACCATTGTTCATTTTATCGCAGTCGAGCGCTTTATAAATAACGCACATGAGGGACCTCGGTGACTCTTGGTACAAACGCACAATCTCTTCCCTGAACTACTCTGAGGGCGGCAAACAACTACCTCAGCTACAGAGGGACTCGCAAGGGATGGTCGGGAATGGCTCCTCTTACCTCTCCGTCACATCTACGTTCTACCGCCTGCACGGTGCAGTGGGTTTCTGCAGGCCGCCACTCCCATCGACACACATCACAATACACGAGCAGTCCATGTCGTACAAAGTCCGTCCTCCCCTCCTTCTTGCCTTAGACAAGTGTGGTGACTGTCCTATCCCAGTTAGCTAGCCTTTGCCTTCACGTCACCTATCCTCGGCGGCAACACACAGTCAACCACCTACGCACGAGAGTCCAGCCCACGCGGTTCCTTTTACCACGCGGCTGCCCCAAAACTCCGCGGAGACGAAGCTCTGCACATAGGGTCTCAAAGGACAACCAAGGCCGCAAACCCCCTGCAGCCAGGAACCGGCCAAAGGTGGAGGGGGGTCAACCCAAGGAATGTGGGTCAATCTAAACCAAGCCCCCAGCGAAGTCGTCTAATCAGACACCGCTTTACCACCCGCTCACCACGATGGTAGAGGACGGTTGAAGTAAATGAATAAGTTAAAAATTTTTAAATAATAATTTTGATGTGATATGTTTTTATCTATTATTAAATGTTTAAACCAGTTTTAGGTAGCTTTCAATACAAAAAAGTATAAAGCTACCTATTGCAGCCGTTCGGAGGAAAGCAGTTCCGGAAAATTTCGATATATTTTCACACATATATATATATATATATATATCTGACTTATGTCATACGATAACGCTCGTATTTATGAATAAATTCTGATGAAACTAATTGTGTGTATTAAGCTAACCAATGTCTCGACCGAGTTCGTTGGCCAGCTTTGTCCGCCATTTTGTTTCAAGATAGCGGCCATTTAAAAATTTAAAACTAAAATAAATATACAAAAAAATTAAAAATTAAAAATTATTTTTTAATAACGTTTTAGGCCTTGATACAAGGATTCCAGAGCATTTTTTGGTTTACCTCTATCTTAAAAAATGGCTGAGATAGAGCAGTTTGAAATTCTACGGTGGCTGACATTTTGAAAGAAAACAGCACATTAACGCGATTACTCGCAAATTATTTTCTTTCATTGTTGTAATAATTTCCCAATCATACGCATAAAACTATATATTCATATCCGTTAGCGCCAAAATTGGCGACATTGGCGACAAAATTGGCAAATTGGCGACATTTGATGAAATATCGCCAAATTTGGCGACCAAAATAAGTCTTCATAAATGAAGCCAATTTGGCTATTGCTCAATAATTTGGCGAATTTCTTATTCAAATTCAGAATTAACGAATCTTTTGTAAATGTTTCTTTGCATTTTAACTTGCTGTTTTCGTGTAACATTAGCTAAAATTTTAAAACGAAGATATAGGAAATTCTACCTTTTCCTCCCGGTACAGGCCGAAGGACTTTTTCCAAATGTAACATTATTTATTTAGAAAGCACGATTGAATAAATTTTTGAAAAATCAACTTATAGTTATTATTACTATTACTTAGAAATGAATTAATGTGGTATATTATTAAAATTTGTATGTGAAAGTGGACATATTTGTATATAAAATTGCAGTTTTATGTTTTCTTTAATATTGCTAATAAAATCCAAAAATGTTTGGGGAGGTAACAAAAACGACAATGACTAATGAAAAAAAAATCTAAAACAACTCTTAATCTGATACATAATAGAAAAACTACATTGTTCTTTAAATACTTAAAAGAGATAAGATCAGCACATATTTTCCTTTCATAAATATCTTTCTCGGATATTTTTATGTTAGACATATTTTCTTGCTGTAAAAATATCTGCATTCTTACTTCATTCATCCTTTGGCCGCATAGCACTACTTTTGAAAAAATGAAATAATTTTTTTTTTTTTTTGTGTTTTGTTGTTGTTGTTTAATGATCAATGGGCACCTTTATTTATTTATCTCATTTTTTTTTTATTGAATTTTTTCCTCAATTTCAGTGTTGCCAATTAATTAAAAACATAACAAATACCCTTAAATAAAATTTTCTTTCTTGCATATCTCGGACAATTTTACTATACATAAAAATGAGTTTACCCACACTTCATTAATTCTTCGTCCACATAACTTCCTTTTTATGCGATTTCCTCAGCCATATATTTTTTTCGTCAGCAATTTTCTCCTCTGTTTACCGCGTGATGTGCACTATGCTTTTAACTAGCTTATTTAGAACATACATTCTTCCGTAACTTTTGTTTGGTGAGAAAAACACGCAACTAATTTCATAAAAAAATAATAAAGCTTGTGTTTTACAGGAATCTGTTTTTATGTTATTCCTGCTCAATTACAGCAGGATCATTCTAGAAAAAGCGTAAATCTTTAGGTATATGACATTTAATTTTGGACAGAATATTTCTTAATGCTTTAGGGATTTTACTTAATATAACATATTTAAAATATATGTTTCATGAAAATTGATGATTTGTATTTGTTTTCAAATTTTTGTTTGTAGTGAACGGATCTACATATGCATGCATACGTTCGTTATTTGTCACAACTAAATTTTCTCTATTTACAACTTCATTTATTACTCACCCATCATACGTAGTATAGGGTGAGTCTTGTAATCGTTTTAAAAATCGAAATAAATTGTTTGACAAATTTACACGTTTCAGGCACTGGAGATTCCGAAAAACATATTTAAAAAAAAATTGTCGTCCGTCTGTGTGGGTATCTGTGTGTCTGTAAACGCTGTATATCCAGAACAAATTAAGATAGGGACTTGAAATTTGTTATGTACTTAGTATGTAATAATGGGAATAAGCTTATTGAATTACAGTAACCTCGATTATCCGGAACTATTTTTTTCGGACTCTCGAAATATTCGTTTTGATAAAAGGTATATAAAAAATTTCGGAATTGTTTATTTTAAGGAGTGAATATAAAAGACAATAAAAAGACATAAATTTTGCATAAAGAATGAAGTCGATCGGATAATGAATTGCCGAGTATTCATATTTTCCACACTCTTCGATTTTTCATGACCCTGTATTTCAGTGAATATAAAAGACAATAAAAAAACCCATATACTTTGCATAAAAAAATGATGTCGATCGGATAATTAGTTGCCAAGAAATTTGTAATCCTATTTGCCACACTCTTCAATTTTTCATGACCCTGTATTTCATTCAAATTTCAATTTAAAGATTTGTAAAGAAAGCTACCTAAAGAAAAATATTGAAAAAGAAAGCGAACGACTAAAAAATAAAATAACGTTTTTCCAGCGACTTCCCGAAAAGACTGAAATCAGCAAATTCAATACGCGTTAAAAATAACTGAGTATTTAATTAATAAATATTCAACTTTCAAGAATTCTTCTGAGGATTTTTGTTATTACAATCTCGATATATAGCTTGAAGAAAACTTATTGCCTGGATGAAGTATAATAAGGATTCACTCCCCCCCCCCAATTCCCTCTTGCCTTTATTAATATGCAATATCGATGGAAATGTGTTAGGATATTGTTCGTTCAAAACTTACGTTAAATGACTCTTCTTATGCCAGAGGCCCTTCAACGAAGATTTTATAATATGAATAGAGCGAATATATCGTAGATGCTAACCCCACGAACTGGTCAGAAAGGGAATGAACAATCTGATAAAGATTAAATATATGTCGTAGCGAATTTTCAATAAGTAAATGTGTACAATCGTCAATATTTGTTGTGAAATTATTAAATGTGTTTTTCGCATTTGCACATTTCTTGTTACTTCAACTGATAATTATGATTTTAAATTAAAGTTTTGGAATTTTATTTGTTTCTACAACTGTTCTGCCTTACATAAAATAATATATATTTTAACATAACAATATGTTAAAATATCTCATGAATATATATTTTATTCAATGAAATAAACTGAATTTTACTCATGTATTATATTTAATTTTTTTAAAGGATGAATAGTTTATGATATAAAAATATTTCTATGAAATTATATTATAAAGTGCTTCTGAAAATATTTACAAACTTTTAAAAACGAATTATAGATTTATCACTATTGCATACAAAATGTTCAATGTCCCATATTTTCAAAAGATTTTTTTTTCTGCAGGAAGTTTTTTTCTATAAAAGTAAATGTAAATTTTCATACTTTAATTAAATATTCTTAACAAAATTTGTAAAAAATAAAAAATAAATAAAAGAAAGAAAAGAAAGAAAAAAACTAATTAAAAAAAAACTTTGTGGATATGATAAAAAGGACAAAGTCTCATGAAAAAAAGCAATTTTAGTAATACATATTCGAAAAAATAAATTATTTTTTAATGATTAAAAACTATAAAATATGCACATATTTTCATTTCACAAATATCCTAAATCTTTTTATTTCATATAAAAAGTGTTTGCCCTTACATATCATTAATTCTTTAGCTGCAAAACACAATAGTAGCGGTTATTTTAAGGTAATCAATTTTTTAACACAGTTTTTTGTTTAATAAGTAATGTGGATTAAGATTTTTCCGATGCTTTTTATAGGCAATTCTTCTTTTTTCTTTTCTTTTCTTTTTTTTCAGATTACTGTTTACTGAGTCATGCGCACGTTCTATTTTTTTCAGTACACTTTTTTCGAAATTATAGTTTACGATAAAAGGTATTCATCCCATTCTTGATGGAAAATAATAATATACGTTTTCACATAGACAGTTTTTATGTAGTTTATTTTACCTTGAAATGTTTTTTTCCATTATGAAAGATATTTATTTATATCATCTCCTACTTATATTAAATGTTCTCTTATATAAAATAATAAATATTCTTGTTACGAGATACTTTATTCGTATTAAATATTATATTTGTTTTATTAAAATTTGTATGTGTAAATTTAATAACAAAGAATATATATCTATATTTTAGTACTGAAACGGAATTATTTAAATATATATACATATTTTTTGGAAATTATACTCAAATACCGTTTTAATCGTTCGTAAAAGTGAAAACATATTATTAATTTAAGCAAGGCTGAATAAGGACATTAAATTCTTGTAAAATTTATAAACATAAACATATTTTAGACAAATAACATATTTCTGAAAAAAAAATGTTATATCCAATCAAAAACTTATTCGTATTTTCTACAATTTTTATTTTCAAGAAATTTAAAAACATTTTATGCTTAATTTAATTTTTTTTTTTTTTTGCCTGGATATTTTTAACACATGTTGAACATAGTTAAAAAGTGCATGTGATATATGTTTTTCTGTCTGCTGTCTGCCTCCATTATGCCTTCTAACTCTCGTAAATATACTCAGATTGCCATATAACGGATATATGCTACATAGATTTTCTGCAGCATGTTTGCTAATGAAAATGAAGTACGCATTATTCGCAGTTCATTTACGTAGAAACTAAAAACGTCCTTTGTATTATAGTCTAAAAGGAAATCGCTTGTGGTGCATTTTAACGATGTTACGATAATTAAAAAATACTGACATATATATGCAACTTTGAAGTGGACAAAAAGTTTTCTATAGTATACACACTGTAAAAAATGACCGATGTTTCTTATTTTATGAAAATATACTATAACCACGAACGAAAATATAATATAAACTTCTGAGCTATCCGAAATTTCAAATAGCATGTTACATTGTCTTTTGAATCTCCAGAAACGAATACAAATCCAAAATTTAAAAAATAATTTATAAAAACAAATTATTTTTAGCTGCCCGAATTTTTCAGAAACGTTTCCGAAGGGTTTTTATAGTGTATTAATGGTGTCCTCAGGCTGGAATACATGTTTTTCGAATGTTATCCATTCTCAAGTACACGTTTTCAGCCGCATAAGTTAATTTATACATGAAAGAGTAAAGAAATAATCTTAATTTTAATGTTATTATTAACGCTGTTAATTTTGCATGTTTGTCTGTTACACATTTTTTTTTAGCATGAAAATGTTTACTTCAGAATGGATAGCATTCGAAAAACAGGTATTCCGGGCTGAGGACACTCATTAATATACTATAAAAACTCTTCGGAAACGTTTCTGAAAAATTCGGGCAGCTAAAAATACTTTGTTTTTATAAATTATTCTTTAAATTGTGGAAATGTGTTGGTTTCTAGGGATTCAAAAGACAGTGGAACACGCTATTCGGAAGGTCGGATAACTCAGATAATTATATTATACTTTCGTTCGTGGTTATAGTATATTTTCATAAAATAAGAAACATTGGTCATTTTTTACAGTGCAAAGTAAATAGCATTTTAAAATAACTTATCCGGATGCATAAATTAAGTCCATTACATTTACATCCATTATCCATGACAAAAAATTGTTGGTATAGCATTTTAAAATTTTTATGCAACTTTAAACATAATGAATTTTATATTCACTAATAAATAGCGCCGTATGACGTGTTTTCTTTAGATTGTGGAATGCGTAGTATTTATCGTTTAATTACACAGATACACAAAATACTTTGTATACAGTACAGACTGAGAGATAGACAACGGTAGTGGTGTTTTAAGCTGTTTTATGTGCATGTATAAGCTTTCTTCATTTTTTGTATAATACGTGTTGTATGTAAATTATATCAACCGTACATATGACTTAACAAAAGAATTCGCACATATTACTAGCAATAGACAGCAATTGCTAAAAATAGATTTTCACCATATTATTTTTTTTTAGGTTGTTTATTTAGGTATCTTATTTCGTTGTATGAAAACTGAAATTTCAAAACAATATTCTGTTGGTGTTTGACACTGTTCCATTATTTATGCCTGATGCACGAATTTTCGTTCTTCGTACTTATTTAATAAGTTCGTTCTTCTCACTTTGCAAATTATTTGGCAGCCGAGTGGTTCTTTAGGATTCTGCGTCAATTCGTCGCTCACAATTCATCACGGAACAATTTATCGCACACAATTCATCGCAGCGTCAATTCGTTGCGGCGACAACTCATCGCAGCGTCAATTCGTCGCGGCGACAACTCATCGCACCGTCAATTCGTCGCAACGAATATGATTTTGAAAGCTATGATGATAAAATAAAGACCATTTTGTAAAAATGCTTAATGATATTTAGTTTTTTAGATATAGAGAATTATAACTAACAATTTACATGCGATTATATCTAAAAAACACATTATCGTTAAATAATTTTACTAAATTATCTTTATATTATCATCATAGCCTGCAAAAGCATTTTCGTTTCGACGAATTGACGCTGCTATGAGTTGTAGTCGCAACGAATTGACGCTGCGACGAATCAACGCAACGCTGCGATGAATTGTGGCGATGAATTGACGCTGCCACGAATTTGACGCAGCGATGCGATGTAGCCGCGACCAATTGACGCGACACCGTTCTTTAGATGTCTTCTTAAATTAAAAGTGTTCTCCAATTTCTTCATATATTTCGTTATGTGAAATTTCGTTATGTGTCACCTTGACACTTTTCTATATATCATAAATCGAATTTTAGGTGCGTTCGTAACTATACAAATACATAGTACCTATAGTAGCCGTCTAGTCCGTCCTTTTGTCCGTCTGTTCGCATAAAACAGCGCATAAAATTCCCAGCCGAATGGCTTGAAATTTAATATGCATAATAGTTGCAGTCTTTTGTCTGTTGATTTCAAATTTTATGAAAATTGCATCAAAACTTAAAAAGATATTAATAAAATTTTTCTTCATTCTATTAGATCCTCTCATACGTAATTAATTCAATGATATCCAACGATAGATAATGATTCTAGGTTGCCATTCTGATTACGACCTATTTAAGATGGAGTCATATTATTTCCGTATTACTGAATTTAAAAACCGAATTTGTATACTAAAATTGTTTATTTAGAGCAATCATCTAATTTACCGACAGGTTTTTGGATAGATGCTTCCGAAGAAATTGATATGTAATGGAAAATGAGTTTAAGTGTGGATTTCAAGTTCTGAAATTCTCAAAAGTAGGCTTTAATTTCCCATTGGAATTTTCAGTAAATGTCAACAAAAGATGAAATGTTGCCAACTTAAAATGTACTCAGTTTATTACGAAAATTAATCATATCATAATAACAGTCGATATAATTCATTTCGCTGAAATAATAACAGTGCAGATTTTTTTATTGTATTACATTATTATATTTTGTAACAGGAATGTAATGGTAGTTACTGGCTAGTTATTGACTATGACATGCTATTTGGAATTTACTTTTGATGCAATTTCACACTTTTATCTGAAAGTGACGTTTATATATCGTTTATATCCAAATATCTATAAAATGTTCCAAGCATTCGCGCTACAAATGTCTTAAATGAAATGCAAAATCCTTTTAAATGAAGGAAATTTAACATTGTTGAAAAAAAAATTATGCATCCATACCCCTTCCAATGTCATAGTGTGTCCAGTTCACAATTCGAAACTGATATTTTGAATAGAATAAGGAAATTTGCATTCTTTTTCAAACTTGTTTATGTATATGAATGTACTATTTGCTTTTTAAAAAAACTCTTCGCCCTATAATGGATTAAAAACTATATATAAAGTATAATCATAAAGTAGAAAAAAATTTGCGACTGTTGCTAATAAGATGTGTGGAATGAAAAATTAGCATAATAACAGTAATACATAAATGATTATTATATGATTTTTTGCAAATGTTATAGAAGAATATATTTTTAAATAATCCACACTGTTAAAAATTTGCAGCAAACTGTCCAGTCGTTTGACCGTTTTTGTAGAAAACCGTTACATAACCGTAATTTAACTCTATTCTGACAGTATTATTGCTCAATTTATGGCCTGAATATAGTTAAATTACGGTTGTGTAACCGTTTTCTACAAAAACGGCCAAATGACTGGACAGTTTGTTGCAAATTTTTAACAGTGCATATAGCTGGATATATATATATATATATATATATATTTATAATAGTAAACACAAATTATTAAAATGACTTTTAACTACTTAAATGTCTAAACTATATGAAACGTTACAGTTGCTTACATTTTTTATTTTTTTATTTATAGCTAATATTTAATGAAAAGTTCATAATAATAAGTAACATCTAATGCAAAAATATTATCTATATATTTCTAGCTTTGTATTTAGGATGCAAAGAAACAGATTCAGTATAAATACAATAATATTTTATAAAGTAAATGAGTAGGTACTTTAAATTTTTCTCACGGAATAAAATATAAAAAACATCGATGAACTTCGTAGAACGGAGTTATACATAACCAAAAAACAAAAACAAAATAAAAGCCTTAATACTTTAATTTAATGACATAAATCAAAACATATGCTCAAAGATTATATTTCTTATGTATATTTCAGATATTTTTTTCGAGATAAAAAAAGATGTTTATTCACACTTAATTAATTCTTTGCCCGTATATCCTTTTTATGCGTTTTCTCCAACTATACATTTTTTTGCAGCAATTTTCTCCCCTTTTTACTTCTTGATGTTCGCCCTGCATTCTTTTGCGTAAGTTTTTTTAAGCACATGATTTCTTCGGTAATTTTTGTTTGAAGAGAAAAACACGCAACGCATTCCAGAGAGAAAATAATAGTTTGTGTTTTCGTGCATCTGCTTTTGTGTTCTCTTTGCTATTTTACTGTAGCATATTCAAGTTTTCGTCATTTTAGAGACATTTTTGGCTTGTTATCATATTTATATAAAGGCCCTTACTGAGAAAAATGACACTTTCAAATTTGAATAAATCGATGTTTTCATTTTGTTATGAAACCTTTTTGTTTCAAATACCGGGTGAACTAAAAGTTCGATAAAACTTTAAAAAATCATAAAAAAGGAAATACTTATAATAAAGAAGTGTGGTTCGCAAGAAACGACTCACAAGGTAGTCGGATTATTTTTAGCAGAGACAAAAAAATAGTTACAAATGTCACTGGTATAGGGCGCTGACGACCCGAAACACAATGAACAGGACAACAGTACGCTCCATCTAGTTTTTCTTGCAATAACAATTGTTCAACATGACTTCCAGAAGATTGTAAGACACACAACTAAGGCGACTCTCAAATCCCGTTACAGCAGAATGCAACATGTCGGAATGAATTACAGAAACTCTCCGTTCAAATAGAACAACTTCACCAACAACGATCAATCGGGTAATGATAACTTTCTGAAAGCAAATGACAAATCCTCGTGTATCCGGGTATTTTATTACAGGATTAATTTGCATAATTCTGCTGAATCTCTCGCATGTTAGCGCCATCTGCAGGTGACTTTTTTATCTAAATTTTTTTTTTGCTGCTAAAAAAAATCCGACTACCTTGTGAGCCGTTTCTTGAAAACCACACTTCTTTGTCATAATTTCTTCCTTTTTTATGAATTTTTAAAGTTTTTTAACGAAATTTGTTTCACCCGGTGAGACGAACCAATGCTTTCAATTCTGAAATACCACACACACTCAGAATATTGAAACATGGACATACTCAAAACTGAGCAAATAGAGGTCAGTTCCTACTCTTTTTTGAAACATGCACATGCTCAAAAATGATTAGAATCAGTTCAAACTCATTTTTGAAAATTAAAAATTTTCAAAAATGGGCACATAGAAGTCAGTTTATACTCATTTTTGAAACATGGACATACTCAAATATGAGAACACTAGATGTCTTTTTCTTGAGTATGTACATGTTTTCAGAAATCTGTATATACAAGTTTCAAACTTAAGTAATTTTAATTCGGAGCAATTTTGACTATACGACAAACTCAGATTTGAGTATTTTTTTGCTTAGTTATAAAAATGTCGTTTTTAGAGTGTATCAAGGATTTGCTTTTTTATTTTACAAAAGGATATTTTTTTCTTATCATATGGAAACTTTTGTTTCTCTAAAGTATACTTTTCATAAATGCATTTTCTTTCTTCTAAGTTTTAATATAAAAAAGAAACTTTGCATAAAATACTTTATATTAAAATCCTACCAAACTTTCTTAATGGTACACAAGATATACATATATGTGTCATTGTATAAAAATATTTAAATAACAATAAAATTGACATCTCATATCGCTTCTGCGATCATAATGAAGATAAGTGAGGTCACGATAGTTTAAAAGACTAATAACGAAAACTTACGTCCGGGAGCACCGAAAAATATCATCGCCATGAGGTCACTATAGTTTAAATGTCTGAAAACAAAAACGTAAGTCCGTGAAATCATCGGAAAAATATCATCACCAATGGTGGCTTGTCGCCTGAAGACAAGGCAACTTTGTCGATTATAATTTTCTGAGCTCCAGGACGTAAGTGTTTGTTTTTAAAATGTTAACATATATCGTGAACTCACGTATCCTGAAGATGATCGCAAATGCGATATGAAATGTCGATTTTATTATTATTTTAATGTATTTATGTAATATCATATAAATGTATTTCTTGTGTACAATTCAGCAAGTTTTATATGGTTTAAATACAGAGTATTTTACATTAATATTGTGGTGCAATTCTCGAATTTGTATTTAAATAAACTTTATTTATTTTTAAATAATAATTTAAAATTCTAAGTTTAGTTGGTTTTATATACGAATCTCAAGCATTTACGACTCTTCTTTTAATGCGCTTAACGCAAAAATTTTAAATACCATGAAGTAAAATAAAAACGGAAACGAATGCATTACGATTCCTTCTATATAGAGCCCATCAGTGGTTGAGAAGTTCTTCTCTCAAAGCTGGAGGAGCTGGGTTCAAACCCATATTGCACCCATGTGCCTAATCGTATGTCATTCTCCGTGGTTTTCTTCTCATTTTGAGTATATTGCGTAAATACAGATTAGAATTCCTTAGTAAGACTCCCACGGATTCAACCGTTTGTCCTATATACACTGTTAAAAATTTGCAGCAAACTGTCCAGTCATTTGACCGTTTTTGTAGAAAATGGTTATGTAACCGTAATTTAACTTTATTCTGACCATATTATTGTCCATATTATAGTCAGAATAGAATTAGATGATGGTTATGTAACCGTTTTTTATAAAAACGGTCAAATGACTGGACAGTTTGCTGCAAATTTTTAACAGTGTATCCAATGCAGAAAATCGTTCGTAACAAAAACACAATCCTTCCAAATATAAAAACTGTACAAAACATTGATTGACTTAACTTATAGGAAATATTCCATAAACACTATAAACTCACTGAATATAATTTTGATATCTGGAAAAAAACTATAATAACGATAGATTAAAAAAAATATATTTAAGTATATCCTTTCCTTTTCTCTAATTGCTTTAACCTATTATACAAAAGTTTTTATCGTCACAAAAAATATAGGTCATAAAACTATTGACATTTCACCAGAAAGATTCGTTTTCAACAAATACCTGCTCTTTTTAATGTACGATTGAAAAGTTCCAGATGGTTATGATTCTAATATCATAAGCATCTTTTTGAAAAATTCTTAATGGAAGTTTTGATGACAGCATTTTTTTTTTCAATCGATAAGAAAAGTTTGTTTTCTAGAGTTGCTTGTAGACTTTTTTATATGATTTATACTTCAACATTAGTAGTAAATCTAAAATATTATTTTATTTAATCCTGATATCTATACATTAGCTGCCAAATCCAATTTTGGAGTACAATTATGAAAGTATTAGTTCTGTTTACTGACAGAAATTGCGATTTAATAAGTGAAAGGTTATTATTTTTAAATAGATGTACTGAAAAATAGGATGCTATTAGCAGCTAGCATATTTATATTCGCTAATGATCAGAAATGCGTTTATCTGGTTCGCCATATATCAGTGCAAAAATCGGAAACAAAAAGTTTCATTTAAAGTAGATAATAGTTATTGACATGCAAATTGTAAACATTCCTTACTAAAAATATTATTTAATTGAAATCGTTATTTCAACCAACAATAAAAGGTATATTTAATTAAAATTTTCAAAAGATATACTTAGTTTTTTGCAGTGTATGTATATATATCTAGGAAGCTATTAGCAGCTTGCGTATTCATATTATCTAATTATCAGATATGCGGTTATCCGGTTCGCCATATATCAGTGTGAAACTCGGGAAGCAAAAAGTTCTATTTAAAATAGAGGAAGCTTATTGACATGCAAATTGTAAACATTCGTTACAAAAATATTATTTAATTGAAACCAACAATAAAACGTATATTTAATTAAAATTTTCAAAAGCTATAATTAGTCTTTTACAATGTATATATATATATATATATATATATATATATATATATATATATAATACATACATATATATATCTCTGTGTGTGTTTGTGTGTGTGAATAGGATGTGGGCATAGTTTCCCATAACAACGACCGGCCCTAACAAGAGAGGCGCAGCACTTTCTCGCAAGAATTAACAAGGCTAGCAAAACTCGACACACAATAAACATGATGACTTAGTGATTTGCATCTCTGTCCTTAGAACAGAATGTTAAAATTCAGTGGAGAGTTTCTTTTCGAGTTGGTGCGGACAGACGGTCCAGCCAAGCTCTGACATCGCCGATGTATTGGGCCGATAAATTGCAGCAGAAGTCCCCCTTTTCCCTTTAAAAACTATATATAATTTATATGTGTCCTGTAAATAGAATTCATGTCTTACTTCAGATATTATAACCGTAATATTTCTACAAAAGCTAGTCATCAATTAACGGCACTGATTACCCAAGGTAATTACACACACACACATATATATATATAGATATATATTGAGTTTCATCTTTAATTTTTATAATTTTTATTTTCTCAATTTGTGTATGACGTCGACTACATAATGATCATTTGTATACACGTTCTTTATTAATTTTGTTAATTTGACTCCATATAATTATCAAAGAAAAATATGTATATAAATATGGTTTTAAATTCATATTTTACAATATCAAAATTATTTATATATTAATATTAAAAATACGAATTATTACCTACAGTAATTTTAACATTATATGAAATAGCCTAATAAAGAATATGGCTATGTTCTTTAATAGGTTATCTTAAAGCTGTTTCGAGATGAAGAAACGTGTTAATTTTTGATGGTTTAAAATCGAAATTTTTTATTCGAAATTTTTAAAAAAAAATCGAATCATCGAATCTAATCGAATAATCGTAAAATAAATTGAAATTTTAATTTTTTAATTATATTTTCGATGGTTTTTAAAAACTGCGCACACTGTACAATATACCATGTTGTTTCTGACCAAATATCTTGACTATAAATTCGAACGTGGATGCTAACAAATGCAAGTTGGTACAATTTTTTAATATGTATGTGGCCCTGAAACAGTTAGCCATACAACACACTTGGACGTAAACATAATCGCCAATCCATTCAGGTAATTAGCTATTTTATGATACCATTCCTCGCAGAATTTGTATCGATATCATTTTTCTTTCCTCTGCTGTATATTTACATTGCTTCTGGATTTAAGATGCATATAAATTAGTTTATTTTAACAACAGAAAATTATGCCCTATATAGTATATAATATTAGATTATATCTCTATATATAAAATCCGTTTTTGGTTTGTATGTTCTTTATATAATAAATATACAGTTTTTGACAGATTTGTTCAAAACTTTATTTACATACTTTTTAGAACATGAGAACGGTTATTGTTAACTTAAAACATTATCAGACAACTCTTTACAACTTTTATCAACCACCTACCGTAATTTACCTTTATTAAATCAATTTTATTTTTTAATTTCTAATGCCTTTATTCTTTCATGTTGCCACACCTTAAAAAATTAATAAATAAAAACAAATTTTAACATGTCTATTTTCTTTTTATAAGCCAATAAAACAACTTCAGAGTCACTCGCTATATTTTAACATTTTCGAAATTGAGTCATTCTAAGCAAACAATGCGCGTTTTTCATATACAGTGTAACCTCTGAACAACGGTCACCCGTGGGACCAGTGAAAAGTGATCGCTCTTCAGAGGTTTCATTTTTAAAAAATCAAAATATACAAATATAAATGGAAACTGTCATTTTAATTTGTGCACATTGTTATACTACATTAAAAAAATCAGTGATTTGCAATTGTTTCGTTTTTTTGCTGCTAATATTTTTCTCCAAAGAAATAACAATATGAGTTGTTTTGGTGTATAACTCCTCATCATTATGACTTAAAGATAAATTTTGAATTTCACGAAGGTTCCTCAAAACTTCGGTTTATGTGTTAATACTGGAAATGTTAGGTCATTCCATAATCTCTTACATTTCCTCTTCCTCATCACTTTCCACTTCCTCTTTCCTGTCTTCAACCATGTTCTGTATCGAATCAAATGTGGCAGTAACAGCCAAATCTTTGTCCAGACATTACAAACTCGCTGGCCTTCATGTTTGTTATGCCTGTCGTTCTAAGAATATTATCTAAATTTTCGTCATTATTATTATGGTCTTCATTTTCTATGTCATCGTTTAAGGGAGAATACTGCAATTAAAAAAAATCATTTTAATTACAAGTTTCCAAACATTACAAAATAAAGTAAAATGTGAAAACTTATTTAACTTCTCAGCATGACAAATAAATAAATAAATAGAACTCAAATGGAAACCTGCCTTTGCAAAACATCGCTGTACTTTTGGGCTCCTAACTTGTTTTACCGCAATGCTAATGCAATTAACAGATCCAGCACATTAAGAGACTTTAGGAGAACACTTACTGATGTTGCATCTTTCATTTTAAACACCAGTTTCCGCATTTGCATTTTCCTGTAACGCAATTTAAAAGCCTGGATTATTCCTTGATACAATGGTTGACAGAAGGCAGTGGTGCTTGGGGGCAAAAACACTATTTTCTGATTACTGAAATCATATTCAGTTGGACGAGATTTCGAATTGTCCATAAAAAAAAGGATTTTGCGTTTTTCTTTCTTCATTTCTTTATTCAGTTCTGTCAACCATTCTGTCATAATGCATTGGGTCATCCAGGCTTTCTTATTATGCCTCCACATTACGGGTAGTTTTTTTATATCTATGTTTTTAAAGCACCGTGGCTTTGCAGCATTTCCTATCACAACTGTTTTTTTGGAAATTACCTATCATGTTACAGCACAGAAGAACTGTCAATCTTTCTTTCGCATGCTTACCACCTCTGCAAGCATCGCTTTTTAAACGTAAAGTTTTATCAGGGAGAGCTCAGAAAAAGAGTCCTGTTTCATTACAGTTGAAAATATTTTGGGGTTCATAACCTGCAATTAGGGAAGGCAGTGTTTTTTTCTATGCATCTATTTCAAACGCTGGACAATCTGCTGCCTCTCCTGTCACCTTGCGAAATACGATGCTATGCTTGCTCCTAAATTTCTCTAACCACCCATTTGATGCTTTGAAATCTGAAATTTTCAATTGTTCTGCAATTGTACTTTCTTGTAGCATAGGCTCTGAAGTTGGAAAATTTTTTGATAGACAATCAGGCAGCCATTGTAATAACATTTCGTGAAATTCTTAATTTCCTGTCTTCCAACGGTTGACTTTCCTTTCTAAATTAACTCCTTGAAAAGACTGATCAAGATAATCTTCACTGTTTTTTAAAATAGCGTAATTTGTGTTCGGCCACAACCATCAACTGCTGCCAATTTTCGTGCACTTTCACCTTTTTTATTACGCTCAATAACTCCAATTTTGTCCTTTAAATTTAGAAATTTTCGTTTAGAAAAACTCATCGTGATTTTTCACTTGTAATCAAAAATTCGATTCACAACGCACAAAGAATCACTAACAAGTAAAAACTGTACTCTGAAGTTAAAAGACCCCTAATAAGAAAAGTTGAACAAAAGATTGATCAGTCTTTGAAATTTTTGTTCAGAAGTTTCCAAAAAACTGAAATTTACAATGACACCCAATGTTTAGAGAATTCATCTCTCCCTTAATTCCACACGGAAATGTTTTTACACCGTCCCATCCGAATGAAACTTGCTGTCTATTTTTATGAACAAAAGGAGATTTTCAAAACTTCACACACAAAAAAAATGTATAAAAAAGACTAAACAAAGTCTTGGAATATCTCCGGAACACCTTTAACATTTTCTCCCCTTCATAATTTATCCAACTATTGTCGCAGAGCAGGGGGATTATTGGAATCAATGGGTTGGAAGCCTGTTGTACTTATCTTAGGGATGTTCCACTTTTACCTCCGATTGTCCTGCTGACAAGTAGCAGATAAAAAAAGGGGGGCAAGAAATTATCTCGCAGCATATTTCACGTTTTAGTATCCGTCCGTATTTTCAATGCTATGTTGTCAGAGTCCAGTTTTCAAAGTGTTGACAGATTATTTGTTGACGGTTATCCAGATACCCACAGTGGTACGAAAGTCTTTCTGTTCTTCCTGTCTCTCTTGAGTTTTGGGAATTTAAGACATTTTGAATGGTTATCAAAAGGATTAAAATATTAGTGTTTGGAAAAGGATTAAGTGATTAAGTGACTTTTTGTTGACAGATCAAGTAAATTTCGTTTGATCTGCTTCACATTTTGGTTTGCAAATAAATATGAAATGGTACCGGAAGCTGTTAAATTTTTCTCTCGTGACTTTTGAGCGGTGGTTATTCGGAATTCCTTATTTAGAGGTTCGCACTGAAGTTAATGATATGGAACGCGTTTGGTTCCATCCATATGTTTTTCTTAAGTTTTAATTTATTTGGCAATTTAGTTATGGAGTTATTGGAAATTGAAGTGTTATTGGAGATGGCGTTTGTAGTATTTGACTGTAATTTACTTCGAATTAAACACAAGTCAACAATTTTTTTATGTTTCCAGAAAAACGCAGCAAGGTGCGAGTAAAAGAAGAAATATAATCATAACAAGTTGGAAATTGTACGTCAAACGTGACAAATGAGGTGCGTTCGTACTATAACTAGTTACATAAATATTCAGATCTTTCCGATTTCTAATTCTGTGAAATGAATTATATCGTCTGCACGTGAATTATATCGTCTGATTAATTTCTGTCATAAAATAAGTATCTCGGTCGCTTGACTATTAAACTTCGGAAGCTCCTATAACAAAAAAGCACCGATTAAAAAAAAAAATCAAATTTTTTAATAAATATTTTTATTAATATCTCCTAAAGTTTTGATTCGAATTTAATAAAAATTGAAATGTCTCGACAAAATTCTGCAAAGATAATATATTTTAAATTGCAAACCATTCGGCTGGGTAGTTTTTGCGTTGTTATATGCGGACGGACGGACAGACAGACGGACAGACAGACAGACGGACGGAAAGACGGACGGACCAAGCGACGACAATAGGTGCTACGTATTTATATAATTACGAACGCACCTAATAAGCATAACCAACTGCTGTTGCCAGATGTAGGAACATGAAATAGTTGTCAGACGCTATACAATTAAAATAAAAATAAGAACGAGACGATACATCAAAATAATGTGAATCATACAGGAATATTACACGGAAATCAACAAATGAGGGGGTTAGAATGATAGTGGAGTAAGTCAAAAGTTTGAAAAATCTAGATAATCATATTTTTGCTGAACGTATATTATTTTCTGTTCAGTGTGACAGTCAAATAAGTCACAGTTCACTTAGGAAGTCGCTAGAGGACAAAAGAAGTTGGACCACTTAATACAACTGAAATATAAGTTTTACAAAACCCTTCATTTCTTAAATTGCTAAATATTGACTTACTCCACTGCCATTCTAACCCGCTTAAATGCTGAATTATTTACATTATTTTAAGAGCAAACGGATTAATCTATTGTAATTGGGTTTCACGAAGATTTAAAAATATTCATGCTTGAAAGTTACATTAAAATCCAAAAAACATCAGTAAACTGAGATAAACATTTCAAACAGATACCATTGAAAATAATTTTTGATTTTTATTCGACCTCATAAAAATTGAATGTGCGATGTTTACCGGTAAAAAACATCGCACTAAAAGCAAAATTTATTATTTAGGTCGTTGCCACTGACAATATGATGTTAGCGTTACTCTCGGTTATGGCTTTATTTTAGAATATAGCTTTAATACCAAATGAGTTAATCTATCGTAATTCGGTTGGATACAGATTTAAAAATCAACATGCTTTAAAATTACTCTCAAATCCATAATCAGTAAATTGACATAAACTTTAAAAAAATTGCATTTAAAAGTGCATTTTTTTTTCGACATTGTAAAAATGAAATTGCACGATATTTAGCAGTTAAAAAAATTCCAGTAAAAGCAAAATTTCATGGTTAGGTCGTTGCTACTGTCAATATGATGTTAGCATTACTCACGCATATGTTTTTGTTTTATAATATTGTGAAAGCGAATTTCAAACAATGCTACGCCTTTTAGTTGATTTTTATTTATTTATTTTTGCATTGTCAGGAAAATCGTACAATTTTCTGTTACACTGGCCAAAGAAAACCCAAATTCCCATGTATAAAGCTGAGAGATTTTACTATGTCAAAGTAATGTTATTTTTTTCTGATTGTCTTTTTATCGATTTAAGAACGAGAATGCACAAAGCTCCTTCATTGTGATTGACGTATTATTGCATTATAAATTATTTTAACCATAAATATAATTAATTTAGCCAGAATCATGGTGATCTAGAGATATTAACTCGATGAAAGCTGTGTGATTCTGCTATTTGTACATAAAGATGCAAAGACGTTGGTAAATAAAACACAGTGAAGGAAATTTTTATTATTGGTATTGATGTTATTGATAAATATTATTTAAAATGTTATATTTTTTTATCCTCTAAAAACTAAAAGCTTAAAATAAAGTGCAATTTTTGTTTAAAATACACTTTTAAATATACACTTTTATAAAATACACTTTTAAAAATACACTTTTATACTAGAAGGCTTCGTCCACTACGCTAGTCGGTTTTTTCAAACAAATCTATAATAAAACAAAATAGTGGGTGAATTTTATCTTGACTTTTAAAGCAATCTGGACATTTACCCGGAATATTCTTCCACATTACTGGAAACGATACTAACGCCTTTGCGCTATCATATTTTCTAATTTGTCAGACGAAATTTGTGCTTTAGTTGATCATTTATAGTAGTATTTGATAAAGAACGATATGCAATAAATTAAAACCAACCCTGAAAAATGAACAATGCAATTCTCATCAAAATCTGTAGAACTTTTTTAAAAAGCTAGTGTGTTATAGTCAGATTCTCGTGATTACATAAATTTTCTCCATACTTCTAGCACGAAGCAGCGTATAACGATACGTTATATACTAAAACCTTCCCTGAAAAAAAAAATCAATCTAACAGTGCAAACCCCATCAAAATCCGTTTAACAGAATATTTTAAAAAGAGCTAAGCTTTCTGAAACGGATTCATCTGACACATAATTCTGTAACTAAACAATCTACAACTATTTTATATACCCAAACGTTCCCTGAAAATTATGTAATTAAATTTTGCCCCCATCAAAACCCATTCAGCCGAAAGTTTTAAAAAGGCTATCTTACATAATCGGGTTTATCCGATAATTCAAATATCATACATAATTGTAATTTCGTCACATTTTTATAACGATGAAAAGAAGTCACTCGCGTTTTATCGACAGTTTAAATTTCTTATGTTGCTATAATAACGCATGTATTTTTAGAAATTATCATTTGTAATGTTAGAATTTGAGTTTTGGATGCCAAAGACGTCACCAAATTGGAAAAATATACAATATCTCACGAACTAAGAAGAATGCACTTGACACCATTTGATTTAGCATACAAAAATACAAAACAATATGTTATCATTTCACACAAAACTATAATATCAGATTTTGAAAGAATTTTTAAAAAGTTTGTTTCTCTTTTTATTCCCCCTAGGAGTGGAATTTTAGAAAATTCTTTCTTAGTGCGCCGCTACATCCTAAGAAGTATTTTCCCCGAATTTTCATATTTCTAGGTTCAATAGTTTGAACTGTGCGGTGATGATGTCCCCAGTCAGGACTTTCTTTTATATACAAGGAAGAGTCAAATGAAAAGTGAGCCAATGGTTCGGTCCATTATCTGTGACGCATGTGCATAGCATACAGGCATCTCTCATTTACGAAAGTGACACGGAGGTGTGAGGAGTTTTTTAATGCTGTCATACACTGGGTTGAAGAGGGTTGCGTGACATAATGGACGCTCCAATAGGCAAACAGCGTGGGGTGGTCATTTTTTTTAACAGCTGAAGGTGTCTCCCAAAACGAAACTAATGACCTTATAGCTTCCGTGCACGGCGAACATTGCATTTCATTGGCCACTGTGAAGCGTTGGAGCACACGGTTCAAAGAAGGACATGAAAGTTTCAAAGACGATCCAAGCCACCTTGCAATCACCCCCAACACAACTGCACAGGTTGATAAGCTGATTAGACAAGAAAGGGGGTATAAGCTTCAATGAACTGGCAGAAATTTTCGGGCAATTGAAAATACAGCTATAGGGCACCAGATTCGTGTGGGACGATGACGTGAAAGAGTCAGTTGTAGTTATTTTGAATCAACAGAAGGAGTTTTATGATAAGATAATCACGAGGATCATTAGTCAGTGAGACAAATGTCTAAATGCTCATGGAGATTACTTTTAAAAAAAGTACTCCATTTGTCATATATTTGCATTGGCTCACGTTCATTTGACTCGCTCTTGTATATAGATTTGCAACTAGTTACGAATTTTGAATACTAAGATCTCTCGTATTTTGTAATATTTTTCTAAATTTATTAAACATGCAATTTGTATTTTACTTATATACAATCTGTAATAAATAGGTATTCCATTCAAATTGAACTATAGAAATAAAGAGTTTGTGCACCAGTCATTGGCATGCGAAACGTATAAATTATAAAAGGAAACTAATGCAAGGATAACTTAATTTCAGATGGATATGCACGGATATGAATATTGTGGTTACTATACTAAACAAAATTAACAAATCCGTTCATTTATTTTTGATTTATATAATGTCTCAATGGCAAATTACTGATGCACTCTGACTGCAACAATCATAGAATATATATATATATATATATATATATATATATATATATATTCTATATAATGTCTTGCCAAACAAATTTTAAATTTACTTAAGATAACTAGTATTAAAAGTGTCATCACTGAACTTTAATTAAAATAACAGATTACAGATACTGCATAAAAATTATTATTGCTTCATTTAACATCCTATGTAACTATAAAGTATATTTACTTTTAAAAAAATGAATCTACCTTCATGATTTATGCGTTCTGTTCCGTGGTCATTTTTTTCTTTCAAGAACATGATTTTACATCTGACGTCATTAAATATTTTTTTTTCATTTAATGTTCTTTTTATATCGTGTTGCACAGTGAATAAATTTCTGTTTAATATTATTTTTACATCAATTTATATTGTGTGCGTTAAAAGTTTTCTACTTTTTTTCTCAATCATTCTATGATATACTTTTCTTCCAAGTAGCACATTCATGCATATAATTTTTTTCACGCGTTAGTAATAGTTCTTCTTACCATACAGTCGGTTTTTTGGTACATATAGTGTTATATATATTTTTCTCATTAAAGGGGTTTTTTACGATTATTTAGCAACTTATTCATAATTTCAACATCATTCAATATTTATAATAAATGTTTTACTCAATAAAATACCAATTTATTATTTTTTATTAATAAAAAATTCTATTTTAGAAAAAAAAAATATTTGAAATAAAAGTTTATCGATAGAAATTTTATTTTACTAAAATTAGAAAAAAAAATATCTAAATTTACATTTTTATTATGATTCGTTATAAAACAGTGAAACAGTTATTAAAGCAAATAACAAAAAAAAAATATATATATATATATGAATAAAACAGTGACAGTTAAAAAACTTTTTAACTTGTTACTGAAGTGAGATAATAAGTATATTTTCAAAGTAAACCGCATTTATAATATACGAATTTTTTTCCACTGTTACAATATTTGTTTTGGTAATATATACATGTATTTCATTATATGTCATTAGCTTTTCTTCGTATGCATTTTTTTTTCTATTTACCAAAGCAAACAAGTTTTAATTCAAAAATTATCAGTTATTTCTTCTTTGTAATGCGCGCTATTCATACTTTTTTAACGATTTTTTTTTCTCATACAGCCATTAATAAAGTTTTGTTTCAAGTGGCATACACTCAACTTCCTTTCTATAACAGGCGAAAAAATTGCTGTTCTCTGCATGCACTCAGATTTGATGTAAGTGTTACAATTCTTCTCCTTCATTTTTACATACTTTTCCTATAGCTCAGAAACATTTATTGGATTTCGTTCTAAACTTTATGATGGCTATGAGGCATTAGCTTTGAGGGTGACGTATTACCAAGAACAACTTAACCAACCTTTGAACCAAGAACAACCTTTGGGAAATTAGATAAATAAAATAAAAACGCTAAATTAAATATCGCCTTCTTCACATACGTCACGAAAGGTAAATGCGGATGTAATAACTACCGGCGGAAACTCCAAAACAACTCTCTGTTCAAATGTTCAAATTTATATATATCCATATATATACCCGTTATTTGTCATGTGATAGCAGTTGTTCTTTTAGCATTTATAAATCGATTTGGATGTAACGAAGCATGTATATTAAGTTTACCAAGATCTCGACTGAGTTCGTTTGCCAGCTTCGTCAGCCATTTTGAAACAAAATGCGAATCGTCGGGTTACCTGGATTCGACAGCCGGTAAAATATACTAAACTTCGAAAAGTCCTTCTGGCCAGAACCGGCAGGAAAGTATAGCCTCCCTATTACCTGTTTTTAAGATTTTAGCTAATTTTACTGAAAAACACGAAGCTAACATGCGTGGTACCCGATTACAGAAGACTCATTACCACGTCTAGTCAATATTGAATTTGAATGAGATTATCGCCAAATTTGACAGACATAGCAACAATGTAAGACAATTTGTGGAAACCATGTTTTCTAAAACTCATAAATTAAACCGGTTTATGGAGAAATCTTGCTGTATTGTTACAAAATATCTGCCATCCTAACATTTCAAATTATTATATCTCAGTCATTTTTAAAAATAGAGGCAAAAAAATGCTCTGGACTCATTGGATGAAGGCCGAACATTTAACTCAAACAATTTTAGGATGTCTAATTTTTTATGCATTTTTTTTTAATTTGAAATCTTTAAATGGCTATCACAGCGCCCCCTCCATGCGCAGTATCTCCAAATTCAATTGGAACCTGCAAGGCATAGTCAAAAACATATAGAAAAAAATTGTTTCAATTATCTGTATAACTGCATACACTTTTTGATTATACAATAGTGAAAATAGAACAAAAATCGCTATCGCAGCGTCCCTTTTCATTGAAATATCACAATCCCAAGTGGAATCTGCTGGCCATAACCAAAAACCTATAAATAAAATTTGGTTCAGTTTGAAGCATAACTTCATATAATTTTCAATGATACAAAGAGGGCAGACACACGGACACACGGACAGACAGACATTTTGTAAAATTATGTTTTTCGGAATCTCTGACCTCTAAAACATGCAAAACTGTCGAAAACTGGAAGTCGAAAAAAAATTCGATTATAATACTTTCTTCTATTATAGACAAAAGAAAGAAAAAAAGTTACATTTATTCTTAAAATATAGTGAAACAATGACTTGAAATAATGACCGAGGCTAAACTTAAATGATAGCAAAAATCAAAATAACGAATATTTGGCATTAATTTTTCATTTTCGAACCTATTTAAAAAACCGAAATAATTTTTTTTACTTTTTCTCCTCCAATTAAAATTATCTTGTTTAATTTATAAAAAAAACAAAACGTCACTAGATTGAACGGCTTAATCGTGAGAGCCTACACATATTTAAACAAACCTATTACAAAATACAATAAATACATTTAAACTTTTTGATCAGCCATTTTGCCAAGGGACCATTAAACTGATTATCAGAATTTAAATTTGTGTGGAACAAGAAACAGTTTTTAGGGCATTATCTAGAAAATTTAAAGGTTAAAAAAATTAAATCAATAAACATAAATATATATTTTAAAATTTCACGGAAGAACCTCTCTCTTTGACTTAACAGCATATATAATATGCACAGATTAATTTAAGTATAGAATAAATATAGTTAAATAAATTATACTTAAATTTAACCATCTTAAATGTGAAGTTATATAATATTAAAGGGAATAAAAATACATATAATGAGTAAGATACAAACGTCTGACAATTAATTTAAACTGAATCTTACTGAACTTTGACTGAATCTTAGCAAATTTTGATTGTTAAATGATTCTGCCTTTATTGTATGATGACATTTCTTTCCCCCTCTTAAAACGTAAATTTTTATGTTCAAGTCAAGTCATTAATTCTTCTTCTGTTCAATGTCATTTTTATGTCTTTTACCAAATACTACACTATTTTGTGTCATAAGTTTCTACTTGTTTATTTCATATTGTACTTGACAGATTTTTGTCTCTAATGTTTTCCTATTACATTTGTAATAACTCCTGTTTTCGTGTTGCATTCACCCAATTCGGTCCACGAGAAAATATTATTCGTTCGTTTTTTAAGTTATTTACCATAATGTCAACTATATACAAATATTTTCACTTTACATTACCATTTACAAACATTAAAAACAAATTTCACATATAAAGCCAATACAGAAGACATTTACAAAGATATACGTTACTTTATTTCAAATAGTACAATTAATTTAACTAGTCAACAACTAAAGTCAATCCTTTTAACAACATTTATATGTGCTAAAAAATAACTTTTTAATAACCCTCTTCCTGGGCATCTTCAGTTTTATTGACCTTCGTCATCGCCTCTTGATTTTATTCTAACACTAGCTGATCCGCCCGGCGTTACCTGGTCCCGTCAAAAAATAAAACGATGCGCGAAATCACTCTAAAAATCGCTGCAATAAATCGTTCGTTTGGAAACTCTTTGTCTTTCGGAAATGAAACAGAGAGACGGACACTGAAGCAGAAGTAAATTTAATACCACCCCCTCAAATACCTGTACCATTAGATTCAAAGAAGAACAGTTTTTGGTCAAAATTTAAAAAAAAGGTTAACGGCGGATTTTCACAAAATTTCCATTTTCGGAATAAGAAAAATAAACACCGTAAAGACTATAAGTTTCGAATAAATTCCTCCAATACTTTTGCTAATACTCGAGGATGAGTAAAATTGAAACTATTTCGTTATCTCGTGAATATCAAATCGGTAACTTTCTCTTTCGGTTTCAATAAAAGTAGCCATTTTCGGCGCACGCGCAGGAAAATATTTTAGTTCTACCGCCAGGGGATGCATTCTGTTCTAAACCAATTTTCCGGCACGTGTCCCCGCTGCCTACAATACCGTGTATAGCGGACTTATTGGAGCTCGCACGCGCTCCAATATTTGTTAGTTTCATTTTCCACCGCTAGGGGTACAAACTCTATGTCTTAATTGATTACCAATATCTTAATTAATTCATATTAAGTTGAATGAATTGATTGTCGTTGAAATTGGGCCCATAGCACCCGAGAAAAATAAACAGTTCCCTGGATATTAATATTCATAAATGGTGGTAACCAAGGTCTGAAAGAATGATACCGTCATTTATTTAGTACCTGGGAGACGTCAGAAAAATGTCAGAAAAGATTTTGTTTGAATCGGACCAAGATTGAATGCAAAATCTTTAGTTACATTTTTCACCGCCAGGGTGTGCACTCTGTTCGAAATATACCTATTCCCGAACAAAACTCCTGCACGTGTCCCCGATGCTTATAGCAACGTATAGAAGGCGTGCTGTGCACGCTCTGAAAATCTTTTAGTTCCACTTTCCACTGGTATGGGGCACAAATTTATATATTTATTAGTTTTCTATATGTTAATTAGTTTATGTAAAGGTGAATGAATGAATTCTCGTAGAAATCGGGCCCTTCGTTTTAATCAAACAAATTTTAAATATATTTCTTTTAGTTCCACTTCCCACCGCTAGGGTGCGCATTCTGTTCTAAATAAAACTCTTTCCGATCCAAACTGCTGCACGTGTCCCTTCTGCCTACGACACCGTATACCAGGCGTGCTGCGTACTCGCGGCAATATCTTTTAGTTCCATTTCTACCGCATGATGGCGCCAAATCTGTATCTTAATTAGTTCGTGTTAAGTTGGGTGAATTAATTCTCGTTGAAATTGGACCCAAAGAACACGGGAAAATAGCACTCCCTGGTGATTAATGTTCAAAAATAGTGGTAACCAAGGACTGAAAAAAATGCACCGAAATTTATCTAGTACTTTCGGGATCTGAGAATAGGTTTTGTTTGAATCAGACGAATAATAAAAAATGTTCTGATTTTGGAGGCAGTGGGGGAAGGGGGGAGTTTCGATCAGAGCATTATCCTGATATTTAAATTTCAACCGAACACTCAACTTCCCCCCTCCACCACAGAATTAAAGCAACGACGTTAAAAACTTAGGACTTATCATTAACTTTTAAAATAGAAGCAAAATGACTTTTTTTTGACATACAAAAACAGTAAGTTATTGTTGTTAATTTCTTAAATTAAATACATAAATGACGTCACGTACATGAAAAACCTCTAAAAATCGCATAAAATAAATCGCGAAAAATTCACAACTCGCTGTTTGAATTGCTATCAGCAGACGACTTTGTCATCTGCCAATCTCAATTGCTGGTTGACTTCCAGCTGTGCCTACAATCCTATCAACTACCAATCACAACTGCCTTCTAATGGTGTTTGACTTCTAGTGGGCGATTTGTGACGTCATTCAAAACAAAAAACGCTGTAAAATATGAAAAAAAGGTGAAAAAAACGCATAAAAAATATAATAAAAAATATCTAATAAAAAATCGGGATAATTAATAATCCGCCCTTTTAAAATCATGATTTTTTATCTGTTAAGAATTATGAACTTTCTCCAAGCTAAAAAGATAAACAAAAATGACGATTCTGAACGTAGCTGAAGCTGAAATGGAAGCAACCACCGAACCAATCAAGCATTCTAGGCAAAATTTCATCGTGTCGAAGGAAACAAATCAAAAATTGCTGTACGCATTTCGCAGAGAATTTATTGAAAAGAGGACAAAATTTACTATATTGGGCTAAAAGATTGGAACCGGATTCCGGTTAATAATGTGAAAAAATCGCAGCAAAACGTTTAAGAACACTAAAAATCGCATAAAAAATTTAATAAAAAAAATATATTCAAAAATTCTATAATCGGGCTTCGAGGTTCAAAACTACACGTATAAAGGTACCTTCCCACCAAATTTTGTAGCTCTTCGTGCAGCGGTCTTTTTAGAACACAACCGAGAAACACAAACTCACACATTTCCTTCTTTATTATAGTTAGAGATTCCCAGTTTTTAACACTTTCCAACCTAGTTGAAAAGTGTTTATGACTTCGGTTTCTCTGGCCGTCTGCCGTCTGGCCGTCTGGCGTCTGGCCGTCTGTCCGTGCTCTAACTCCCGTAAATATGCTCGGATTGCCCTGCAATTTTTATATGTTATAATCGTTATCTATAGTATATTCCCTATTTCAACGGAAGTGTGTAGCACTTATAGGTTTTTTACAGGGACACTCAAAAGAATTCCGTTACATTGCGGTCTATGGGGAAAAATCATTTGCGGTTTATTTAAGTAATGTTTCACTATTTTAAACGCATTGAAATTTATATATATCACTAAGGTGCATTAGAAGAAGCTTAATATGGAATAGGGTGTGCATAGCACTTATACTTACTTTACAGGGTCAGTCAAAAGAATTCCGTTACATTACGTCTATGGAGAAAAATCGTCTGCGGTTTATTTAAATAATGTTTCCCTATTTTAAACGCATTGAAATTTATATAAGGTTCATTACAAGAGACTTACTACAGAATATTGTGTGTATAGCAGTCATCGTTCATTTACAGGGACACACAAAAGAATTCTCTACAGTATGTTAACAATAATTCCTGGAACTGCGTTTTAAGTTACTGAACGCGATTTTAATTTTAAATCGCTTTTTGTATATTACGTGGCGTGTATAAATTCTGTAGATCCTATACAGGGAAGCACAAAAGTTCGGGAACACATTTCCGTATTATTTAACTCCAGATGGAGAATTTTAAACTGTGCTACGTGTTTCCTAACTGAACTAAAATTTAGCATCCTATGTAGTATATATACAAATCTATAGATCCTATACAGGGCTGAATAAAAGTATTCGGATTACTTAGATGTTATCTTTTAGCTTATTAAAGAGTATGATTCGTAAAATTATTTTGGAAGCGTTGGAAAGTGTTACATAATCTATGCTTGACGCATGATTTTTCGTTCTTGTTTTCCAAATGTAAACGATGGTGCCTACATTTGTCTATTATAGCATGCAATACATCAGTGCAAGTCTCTGTTTTTTTCGGTATCCATTTTAATGACTTCACACATTAATTCATAATTTAAATTGTTATAATTTGAAAGTTTCTGCACTACTTTAAAATTTATCCGTATTAGGTTTTTTTTTGTTTATTCAGGCTATTGCTGTGGTCTCTTTATTTAATCTTATATCTCATTCGTGCTAGAGACACGTACTCGTCATAGTTATTTGAGATCTTATCGTTACTGTACAAGGAAGAATATCTTCACAAAAAATTTTTTTATGTATAATATTGCAGTAGCTTTGAAGTCATTAACTGTATGTCACTAAGTTGAAGTTTGGCGTAAGCTCAGTATAAAAGTTGTATCCCAGAAAACATACTGAAGGTTCATAGCTGTGCCTTAAAAAGACCTTATATCATTACTGTAATGGACTATTTGCAATTTCCAAGTAAAAAATGCACTTCTACAGATTAATCTAATTGTACAGTCTATTAAAACAAATAGTAAACTTTTGTCCGGTTATATAAAAAAGTATAATATCATATTGAATATTATTACTTACTTGTATTATATATAACCCGATATTAGTATTTAAGAAAAATAAATACCTGAGTGGCGAATTAATTACTAAGTATATGATAAGCAGTAACTATTTCTGTGTATATTATGCTTAGTTTCAACGGAATATTATCAATAAAAATAATTAATATAAATTTTTAGGAAACTTACTTCATGAAATTTTTCAAACGCGAAACAGAAGTCTTCATTATTAATCCTTATAAAGTACCCTGGTACCAAATGACGAACGACACGTTTCGAAGGGTCACAGCGGGAGCGTTCTGGAGTATTTTATGATATTTCAGCTTGAGAGCAGTACTTTTATAAAGAGATTCTTTAGTATACTATATTTCCCGACAATACCATATGCTTATATTTTCCGACTATGTCAAAATCTACGCAATTCCTCTACTTGTCTTTCGTTTTTCAAGAGATGCGGCGGTTAGTGAAGCATTTAATATAACTAATTAATTGATAAATGTCACATTCTACGTTAGGCATTTTGATTAAAAAGTAAGTTTGTTTCAAAGGAATCTTTCACTTTTGAAATTAAATATGTCCGATAGAAGGATGATTATTTTTAACTCAGAATTTAAAGTGCTTTTAAAAAATTCAAAACGCTTTCTACCGAACTACTCGGTCAACATCAGTGAAAAACTAATTGTTGTCTCTTCGCGTTTTCTAGCTTGCCCGGAATGAACCATTTTACTTCAAGGGTTTGGAATATAAGGTGGGATGGGAAATGTCATTCAACATTTCAAGAATAAGTACACGTTAATCAATCATGTATTAATTCATTCCAGACCGTGTGGATATCATATGATAATACATATGATAATAAATATATTAATACATGATTGATTAACCTGTACTTATTCTTGAAATGTTGAATGACCTTTCCCATCCCACCTTATATTCCAAATCCTTGAAGAAAAATGGTTTAATCCGGGCAAGCTAGAAAACGCGAAGAGACAACAACTCAACTCAACAATTAGTTTTTCACTGATGATGACCGAGTGGTTCCGTTGAAAGCGTTTTGAATTTTTTAAAAGCACTTTAATGTGCTTTTAAATGTTTTATGTATGTGTTTACGCACCTTCAAGCAATATATTTACATTTAGTTGTATCTTTATGAATTTTAATGGCTACTGTACCACCTTATGAAGCTTTCTCATTGGTCAGAATAGATACAAAATTACCGTTTAGTAACGTTATCTATAAACAAACGGTTGAATGACTGGGTAGTATGCTGCAAATTTTTGCAATGTAAGTGGAAATTTATTTTTACAGTGCCCGCAAATACGAAAAACACAGTTTTGTGAAAAGTGTTTGCAAATTTTTAAACCAGTATTCGCAGCTCAAAATGTAACTTTGTTTTTATAATAGATAAAATTTTAATTTATATTATTTAAATAGAATTATAATTTATAGAAATAACGTTATATGTCAGTTAGCATAATGCTATTTTGCAGAATTTCTTAAATAAACCAATATATTCAAATGTGAAAATATTTATTTAGAAAGCTAATGTTTTCTTAAAAATTCTTACATATTTTTTAAGGAATTATATAAGTTAATCCTTTTACTTGGATATAGTTCTTTGTCGAATATTTTAAAAAAGAGATGTGAAAAGACTCATATATGTAAATAACGAAAAGTGCATTGTTAAAACAGTGAGTTTTTCACAATGCAAAATAATGTATTTTATACATTACTTAAATATTATAAATGGAATTTATAAAAAGTTTTAGAATTTAACTATAGCCACAATTACTTATGGAAAAAAATTATAAAAATTTTTATATAATGTGATACATAATGCAAAAACTACATAAAATATTTTAAATGACTAAAAAATTATAAAATATGTATGCATTTTCCTTTCGTAAATATATTTTTTACTTGCTAAAAAAATGTATCCTTTCTCAATTCATTAATTTTGTGTTCGCATAACAATTTTTTTTTGCGACGATTTTCTAAGCTATTTTCTATTTTTTTTTTTTGTTTCGGAGTTTGCATTTCTGTTTAACATGTGATGAGCACCTCCATATATTTTCTCAGTTTTTTTTTTTTTTATTACTGCATTCTTTCCTAAATTTCAGTTTTTCGAGAAAAGCACGTGACACATTTTTGGAAGAAAACAAACAACAGCCGATTTCATTTAGACAGTGTTATGTATTTGTTTTTTCCTTATTCTGTTTTTTGTTTTTGTTTTGTAGTTTTATGTGACATATTTTTAAAACGAACTCTCAGCTATTCATATTATTTTCATTAAACATTCTTTTACATAAAAAATAACATTTTTATTACGGGTGAATACATTAAAAACAAATATTTTAAAACTTTTATCTTAAAATACTGATGGAATGCTACAGAGTGATCAATTAAATTATTTGAATTTAAGTCTGACTGCATAGGATTTACCACTATATTGCTGTTAATTGATTAATATGAGTATTTTAAATTATCCGAGACGTATAGTATTTATTTTGCACCTATGACTCTAAGGATCTGATATGATAATTTATACTTAGAAAATTTTATTAGACAAATTATCAATTAATTATAGAAAAGAAAAAGTTGCGTTGTGAATTATTTTTGAAGTTCGGATCCTCTTTGAGCCAATTACAATCATCAAAGGTTACCTGCAGAGAGTTATGTAACATTAAATATATAATGGCTTATTTTAAAACCTAGATTGTAATATTAAAGAAAACATTTCCTAAAATAAAAGACTTAATATTAATTCAATAAATTAAGTAAACAAAAGGAAAACTGACTAAAATTAATTGAATATAAAATTGAGTTTATTTACAAGGTAATTATAATCATGTAATTAAAAACAAACATGAATGTTTTAAAAAAAAATATTCAATCCTAGTTGAGAACTGTATTCTCAACATTTATTTTCTGAGAATTACAGTTTATCTTACTGAATTAACAAATTCGATTTTGAAAGGCAGAGTTCCATACCCTAGAAGTATTTATTTGATTAGCCTTTTTATGTTTAGATCGGGGTAGGATCTTCATACACACGTAAATTCGTATTATTAAAAGAATATAGCTTAATTAAATAAAATGGAACAATGGTGAAGGAAGATTGTTTGTTACCTTATATTACTAGATAACGTTGACAGCAGGAGGTAATGGCTGACGCGTTTTCGCTTTTTCTTAGCGCGTACATTTCCATCTATTGGCACACACACTCAAAATCTGTTTTTTTAGTTAGAGAGCAGTCAACCTTCTACTTTTCCATCTTTTTTGAATCTGAACTCTCAAAAAAAAATCACATTCTTTTCGTGGAGCAAAAAAAAAAAAAAAAAGGATGGAATCATTCTTCCCTTTTCACATAAAATTAAGGCCTTATACATATAACTTCTTGAAAATTTGCATGTTTCGGCCATACCTCTGATTTTAGAGAGATGACCATTGGCAGGCGGGAGAATTTTGGTACTCCCCTTGAGTGTTTCATAGGCCCGTCGGTACAATAGTGATTCCTCTTGACGCCGTGCTGTGTCTGGGAGGTAAAGATGCTTTTACTTGTGAGGTCTTCGTGCCTATTTAAGCTCTCATAAATAAATGTGTCATATTATTGTTCTGACAATTTTCTCCATGACATTTTTATTAGGTGTAGTTAAATCATTCGTGGGAACGGAAAACCAAATATTTCCTTGACTGCCGTGGTTCACTTTGTTCCACAATTATCTATCTGTATGCGCTGATCCTAAAATGGATCATTAATTTGTATTGTTCACTGTTCACTGATTAAAATGATACCAAATACTCTGCTAATATGCAGAAAAAAAACCAAATACTTTTTTTTTTTATAGTGTGTGCTAGTTTAGATCTAGATGGTGGTATTTCTCACCATCATCTCTTCCCCCGACATTAGAAAAAAAAAGTCAACAGTATCTTTTTTTTATATATATATGTAGCCACAAAGTACTCGATGAAAGTCCATCGTCGTATTATATTGAAGATCAAAACTGAAAATGTTCACATGGAAAAGTCTAGGAACTTGGGATAAGCTGGGGTGTCACTAGGTTTGGAGTGTAAGTAGGTTTGCAACACCAGAAAAAAGTTTTACACATTGGTGAAATAAAGCGTAATCAAAAGTTCACTGTTGAAAAATCTGATGAAAGACATGACTTCTTCAGCAAGTTATCATGTGTAGTTGGTTTCAATTTCCATTGTTCCAAAAACATTTATTAAAATTTTGAGTTTTAATAGGTCCAAATCCAAATAAAGCAGGAAAATTTGAATAAGCCAAATAATAAAATAAAATGCCCGAGAGAAGAAAGAAAAAAAAAATTAATTTTCTTTTCCACTCTTATATTTTTAGTTATTACATACATATAAATTGGCAAATCTTTTATTTTAATTATTACAGGCTAATTAGGTACCCATACGTTGAAACACAATATACAGAATCATTTAAAACAAATACTCAATATAATCAGTAAACTGTATGCATTGTATAATTAATACCATACATTAAATATATATATATATATATTATATCAAAAACATAGAGAGAAAATAGATATACATAATCTCACATGAAATGTCTCTCTTGAGCAAAAAGGCAAACATCTTTATTTTATTTTATATAATATACATAGAGAAAATGTTATGTGAAAAAAACATCTTATCATTCTTACTAAAACAATTTTGTTTTGGGATCTTATAAAAGGATGACTTTTCTGAATGAAAGATATTTTCAATAATATATTTTCATAAAAGAAACAGGTCTAAAAAATGAATTTTCCTCTTTCCTTTGCTACCAAAATTTTAATTATCCGTTGGTAAAATCAAAACAAGTACAATTTCACTGCCCGGCTCCTAGAATGAACAAGGTTGAAAGAGAACGAAGAAAAGAAAAAGAAGAAAAAAAAAAATCTCCTCTCTTTCCTATCGATCCATCAAATTGCTAAGGGGAAGGATTCCAAATGACAGTTACTGAGCTCACCTGTGGAAAAACTGACCCCCCTTTTTTTTTTTTTTTTTTTTTTTTTTTTACATTCGTATCCAGGTGTACACAAGGGAAGATTTGCGAAATGCATGTACTAGCGATCGTTGCTATCCCTCAGGTGTATGATTACTAAACTCCTGGATTTTCGACTCTACAAAAAGGGGTGAAATGTGTTAATTGCACGTGTAATTGGTGAAAGGTAGTGCAGCTATGATTTACAGCTAGGAATTATGATTTATGTTGTTAAAAATAAAAATTATACTGTGTGGTTAAAAAAAAAAGTCGTGTATACCCGGCTTGGATTTAAAAATAAATGGGGTATGTAATTAAATCTGTATATCTGCTTAATATTTTCTATAAAAAAAAAAAATCGGTACACGTGTAACGTGGTCAAATCCGTTTGCATCGCACTATCTTCTCGTCAATTTATATATTTACTTATTTATTTATATTGTGTATAAAAACGTAATGTATTATAATATATATATTTTTTTAATATAATATTGATTTTCTAGTTACAATTTAAGTTAGCGAGAACAAGCGAGCGTTGCTTTGCACAAACGAAAATGTGCATGCAATTGTAAAATATTTATTTAATTATTTATTCTTCTTATTATTATTATTTTAAAATATATTAACGTGTAAATATACATATTTAAGGAATCGAAAGCGAGCGTTCGCTTTTCTTTTCTCTTATTATTTTTTGTTTTATAAAATATTACATATAATAGTTAGAAAAAAAAAAGATTAAACAAATTCTTTTTTTTTGTAAAGTTTGGAAATTTAGTTAATTAGAAATATCTCAGCTAAATGCATTATTAGATGCTCTGCGCAGATAGTCTCAATTTCGCCTGCAAAAACGAGACTTTAACATCCAATAAATTGCTGAAATGATCATTGACATGTATCCAACACCTTTTTATTATTATTATTTTTTAAGTATGAAATAATTTACCTAAATATTTAAGGTATAAATTAAACATCCAATTTATGTTTTGTAATAATTGAAACGTTCAATGGTATTTTTTTTTTATTTTTTATTTTATTTTTTTATTTTTTTTTAAATTATCTGAATGTTAATCCTTAGGGACAACTAATAATTTTTTTTTTACTTGTTTGTTTTATAATATGAAATCGTACGATTATTCTAAAATTAAAATTGAAACGCGTTGTTCTAACCAAGTTATAGATTATATCAAATATTAAACTAAAATAATTTTGTAAAATCTGACCGATTTTTTTTTGTTATAATAATTCAAGTGGATTCGTCAATCCGTGGCTTTAAGCAAAGGATGAATTATTATAAATATTGGTCAATATAAAATGTTGTATTATTATTATTTATATTTGTGTCGCCGAGTGAATAGATGTTGACTTGTAATTTTAAATCGATTAGTTATATGTTTTGTGCTACATATAAAGACTTTTATTTTCACTTTTAGTAGAGGGGGTAAGGTTATATATTAAATTTTTTTTTTGTTTTGTTATATAAATTAGTATAAAATGGGTTTGAAAGGGTGATACCCTGGCAAGGCTGCCTCTGTTTTTATTTTTACCGTAATTATTATTATTTTTTATTTAACGTGCATGTTTGTTCATAACTCCCTCTGACGAGCCAAATCCCTCAGTAGTACACTGTGTAGCAAAGAAAAAAAATTGCAGTATCCTCCCTAAATGATCTTTTTTTTTTTTTTTTTTTTTTTTTTTTTTTAAATAGTAACCTGTCCTCAATGTACTGTAAATAAACAATAATGGAAAATTATAAAATGTGTACTAAACTAAAGAAAAATAAGACATCTATAAACGATAAAAATTTAAAATAAATATATACATATTGCCTCGACAGCAATAAAAGAGAAAAAAAATTTCTCGCTTCCCTATCTAGGAATTTATGTGTATAGTCTGTGATTCCACTTTCGTTGGTGAGAATAATTTATTTATGTGGCGTTTAATAGTCGCTTTATCTGGGAATGCAATTTCCTTTAATAGGTAATTGTTATTCCTAAGCTTCCTTACCACCTCGAATGGTCCCAAGAATTTTGGCTGAAGTACACCTGGTTTACCCACGACTTTTAAGTAGCATTCTTGTCCCGTTTGTAGAAATTTTACTTTTTGGACTGGAGTACTGTCGATGTACTCCGCCATCATTTTTTTTGGTTTTGTAAGGCTAATTTCTTTATTTCCTCAATATGTTGGACTCTATTTTTAACGTAGGTTTTGACAATTATGTCTTGGTCAGGCAAGTGTATGGAAAAAGGAGTTCTTATTTCTCTACCGAAAAATAGAAGTGCCGGAGAAAATCCCGTAGCTCTGTGCGGCGTACTGTTATAATTAATTTTAAAAAAATCAATCCTGGTATCCCATTCTAAAGAGTTTTTACACATAGCCACAATTGAATTTTTTAATATTTTATTACTGATTTCACAGAGCCCATTACTGCGTGGATTATTCACGGACGTAAAATCTAGGTCTATGTTAAGAGAATCCATGTATTCTTTGAATAAATCAGAGTGAAAATACCGGCCATTATCCAATTTTATGGATCGCGCCAATCCGAAATTACTAAAATAGCGATTCAATACATTTAGAAGTGTTTGTGATTCACAATTGCGAACCGGTACAGCCTCCAAGAATCTTGATGTGGAATCAATAATCATAAATACAAATTTATTTTTGCGTAGCGTCATTGGAAGCAAACCAATTAAATCTATATGCAAAACTGATCCGATTTCTTTATCTTTGATTATTTTTTGTGTGGGAACTTTAATAGTTTGATGTTGTTTAGTCGTGTTACATGGTATACATTTAGTACAATAATTCTTTACATCCCTGTACATCCCGTACCAGTAGAATCTAGCTTTTATTATTTGATAAGTTTTAAAAAATCCGAAATGTGGTTTATGAGCTTCCTGTATTATTTCAGCTTTAAGTTTATCCGGAGCAATTAACAGTTCATTTGTATCAGAGCCTGGCTTTAATATTAATATTTCTTTTTGATTGAGAGTGAATTTTTTTGTGGTTTTGTTTTGTTTGTCAGTTTTAATTTTGTTTATTATTTTATTTAATTTTTCGTCTTCTAATTGTTGTAGTTTAATGTTTTCATCTGATAGAGCTTTGTTTACCGTAAACAATGAATTTTGCAATTTTTCTCTTGAAATTATATTATTAATGTTCCTCGAAACATAATCAGCAGGATTTTTAGATCCCTCGATATGCTGAAAAGAGTAGTTAAAAGGGGACAAATTGTCCAACCACCTTGCTACAATGTCTGGTTGCTTTTCCAAATTTAAAAAATACGTTAGCGCTTTGGAGTCTGTATAAATATTAAATTTTCTCCCTGCGAGAATATGCTTGAAATACATCACCGCTTCATGAACCGCCAGTAGTTCGATTTTGAAACTGGGGTAGTTCTTTTCGGGATCCCTTAATTTTCGCCCAAAATGTTCAATTGGCAGCTGTTCTCCGTCGTATTCTTGTGCTAAAATTCCAGAAATAGCTGTTTTAGAAGCGTCTGTGATTAAAATGAAATCTTTTGAGAAATCCGGGGGTTTTAATGTGGGATTTTTAACTATCGCTGCTTGGATTTCTTTGAAAGCATTTTCTTCTATGTCAGACCATTTAAATTTCACTTTGTCTTTAGTAAGATTAATTAATGGGTCAACTATTTTAGAATAGTCTTTAATAAGCGATCTAAAATAATTCGAAAGACCAAGTAGAGATTTAACTCCCTTCTTATTTTTAGGTTTAACTAAATTTTGAATTTTATCTATGTTTCTTTTTGAAGGAGAGTATCCTTCGCTGTTTAGGGTGAAACCGAGAAATTCGATTTCTGACATACAGACTTGTATTTTAGTAGGCTCAATAGTTAAATTATTTTCAATAAAAGCTTTAAGGACTTTGTCTAACAGATCTAACATTTCTTCGAGTGAGTCGGCTGCTAGGATCACATCGTCAATAAAATAAGCGACTTGATCTTCATTAAAGTGGCCCAACACTTTATCAATTAATTCTGCAAACACCGCAGTACTGAGTCGCGTTCCGAAAGGCAATCTTAAAAAGGAGAATTTACCGTGCTCCGTTATGAAAGCTAATTTTTCAGTGTCTTCTTCACGTAAATTTATTTGGAAAAACGCACTGTGTAGATCCAGTACTGTATAATATTTTTTTCCACTCATTCTCCGCAGAATCTCTTTAATTTCGGGTATGGGGTACGCATAATTTTGAAGTATTTCATTTAAAAGTCTATAATCGACCGCCATACGATATTTAACTTCATTAGCCTGTTCGTTTTTCTGCAAAGATTTTTTTTAACGAAAATAACAGGGAAAGCGTAATCAGAGTTGGATTTACGAATGATATTTGCTCTCAAAAGTTTTTCAATTTCTTTTTTAGCATACTCCTTAACATTGTGTGCAGTTTTGTATGGTTTAGTCTGCAGAGGATAATTATGTATTAAATTAAATCTTGGGACGACTAATGAAGATTGTCCGAGTGTATCGTAATTCTTAGAAAAGGCATGTGCATTATTTAGAAGTATTTTTTTTTATTTTTCTGCTGTGTCCGAGTCTAAATGTTGTAAATTAAAGTCGTCTGATCTAAGTTCTGCTTTTCTCCGTTCACGAACTTGCTCTAAATTCAGATTATTAATGTGCACTACCTGCTTCGTTACTTCTTGACCCTCAGTGTCAACTGATTTTATTTCAAAATGTTTAGAAATTTTGCCAATGTTCATTCCCTCTGTTAAGATTAATTTTTGTTGTGATTTGTTAGTGATTATTATATGAATTTTATTATCCTTGGCAATTTCGTGAATTGATGTTTTATAATAAATTTTCATATTATGTTTAATCGGTTTCAAGAGTATTGTATTTGTAGTTGCGAATTTATCTGGATCTAATAGTAATGCAACAATTTTTTTTTCGCCTGGTAGTAACTCCGTTGTCTGTGTTAGTTTTGCTGTAACAAAATTTTTGTGCGAGATACGTTTTTTTTTCTTTTTGCGTATTGTTTCTTTATTTTGATTCTCATTAGAGTTAGCAGTTAAGTTACTTATCAGACTTTGAGGTTCATTTTCTAGAAATTGATGTGCAATGTTTTTGTTTTTTAATTTCATGGTTTTATCTTCAAAATCTAGGATAATATTATTTGTTTTGAGGAAATCGAATCCCAATAGCATATTGTAGTTCCGACCAAAATCTTGAGTTGTAACATAGAATGCCCCCGATATAAAAACGTTTTCCAATTTGAAAGTTAATTTAATGCATTGCTTAAAAGAGATTGTCGAATTTGTTAATGTTTGAATTTTTACCTGGTTACAGAGATTTTTATATTTTACGTGTGCATTCTTTAATTGTTCGAACAATATAGGTGATGCCAAAGTTACTGCCGCCCCACTGTCTGTCAAAGCATTAATCTTAACACCATTAATTTCAAAAGTAATAATCGGAAGTTGAGAATTGTCATTACTTTTGACACTAGCAATAATTTTGTTATTTTTTTTAGACCCGCAGTGAGACTTACGCAGGTGCTTTGTATTTGAGAATGTAAGCCCCGACTTTAGTTTCCCTTATTGTTACTAGAATTCTGATCATGATCTTTATCTTGTTTATTGTTTTCAAATGTCTGCTGTGAATTATTTTTTTTTGTATAATCATGTTTTTTATAATTATTTTGCTTGTAGCCCCCTCTATGCCCTCTATAATTTCTTCGCTGGTCATATGATCTCTGTTCGTTGAAATTGCCTCCATAATTTCCGAAACTGGGATATGATATCGGCATAAATTGTTGGTGGGGTGGGGGTGGTGCATAGTACATGTACTGAGGAGCAGAATATTGCATAGGGTTGAAGTTTTGGTGCGTGTAATTTGGGGTTTGCTGAAAGTTTCCCTGAGCTTGTTGGTTTCCCCCTTGATAAAAATTTGGTTTTTCGATTTGAATATTCTCAGGAATTTTTTTTATTTTCGTCCACGTAATTACTGCTGTTTTGTTCGTTGCCCTTGTAAAACCAACAATGTGGGTTCGTATGGGATGTGGATTTACAGTACTTGCAAAACCTAGTTGTATCATTGTTAGTGGCATTTACCTTTAATTTTATGTTATTTAGTTCCGCGGTTAATAATTTTATATTCTCTGCACTTTCTACATTGAGTTTAAGCAGTTCATTTAACAAATCAGAATCTTTAGTTTTGGAAATGTTGTTGATGTCCTTTAAATTGACATGTGAATAAGCCTCCTCTAATTTTAAGGCTATGTTGCACGCTGTTTTAAAGTCCGGCGGAGAGTTTTTTCTTACTTCCAGACTTAAATCACTACGAATTGATTCCAAAAACTGAGATAATTTGATCATTTCCATGAATGTAGAGCTGTTGTTAGCTCCTATATCTTGCCCACTTTTTTTTAGATAAAGGTCTGCTGCCGCATTAAATTCTAATATAAATTCGTTCATGTTTTGTTCCGGTTTTTGTTTGAGATTGCAAAATTTCTTTTGCGCTTCTAGAAATGTGGTTTTGGGTTCGAATAATTGTTTTAACTTTGTTTTAAAGGTTTCTAAGTTCTGTTCCACGAACAAATTTTGATCCCTCATCAATTTATCTTTAGCAGGTCCTACAATTTTCGCCTTTAATATAGTTAATTTAGAATCATTATTCAATTCAGTTTTATTGATGAGATTGTCAAATTGTAAGAAAAAATGGTTAATATTTGCTTCCTTTTTTCCATCATAGTATGGAATCAGATTAATTAGGCTATCTGCATTTGGGGTGTCCATTGTAGTAATTTTAGGAGTAGCTTTTTCAGAATTTATAATTTTCTTCTCTTTCTTTTTTTTCTTATTATTATTATTACTATTATTACAAATAATATTAGTGTCTACAGTTTGATTATTTAATTCGCGTAATTGTTGTCTAGTTTTGACACCAGTATCTATTCTACTACAAAAATCATAAAATAGAGAGAGAGCAAAAAAAAAATTGTTTAACATAAAATAAAAGATACCCAATGGTGAATTGTTATGCACTGTTCGAGAAATTAATTATATATAATATATATCATTTCAATATTTGAGCATTATTATGTATTTATTTTATATTTGCTGCTGTTGCAGTATATGTAACACAAGTCATATTTTCAATTCTTTGTTAATACAAATCAATCCAATAACACTTATTATTATTTAATATATCATTATATATTTAGTGAGGTACCCAAAAAGAATTGCCAGGTATATGCATGTTACAGAGTGTATGAAGATTCCCCAATGAATGCTTAAATTTTTTTTTTTTTTTTTTTTTTTTTTTTAATTAGTTGTTGAAAAGAGGAAAAAAATTTTTTTCAAAAGAATTAGAATTAAGAACATTTATGTTAGCAAAAAAAAATTTTTTTTTTTTTAGTCTTAATATTGCATATATATTTTTATATTTAAAAAATTATACAATAACCTAAAGTTCTATTTCTAAAATTAAATTAATATATTAAAATAATTTAGAAAGAGGTAACGGTACCACTTCTAATTCGGTAAACCCTATGATGGAATGCTACAGAGTGATCAATTAAATTATTTGAATTTAAGTCTGACTGCATAGGATTTACCACTATATTGCTGTTAATTGATTAATATGAGTATTTTAAATTATCCGAGACGTATAGTATTTATTTTGCACCTATGACTCTAAGGATCTGATATGATAATTTATACTTAGAAAATTTTATTAGACAAATTATCAATTAATTATAGAAAAGAAAAAGTTGCGTTGTGAATTATTTTTGAAGTTCGGATCCTCTTTGAGCCAATTACAATCATCAAAGGTTACCTGCAGAGAGTTATGTAACATTAAATATATAATGGCTTATTTTAAAACCTAGATTGTAATATTAAAGAAAACATTTCCTAAAATAAAAGACTTAATATTAATTCAATAAATTAAGTAAACAAAAGGAAAACTGACTAAAATTAATTGAATATAAAATTGAGTTTATTTACAAGGTAATTATAATCATGTAATTAAAAACAAACATGAATATTTTAAAAAAAATATTCAATCCTAGTTGAGAACTGTATTCTCAACATTTATTTTCTGAGAATTACAGTTTATCTTACTGAATTAACAAATTCGATTTTGAAAGGCAGAGTTCCATACCCTAGAAGTATTTATTTGATTAGCCTTTTTATGTTTAGATCGGGGTAGGATCTTCATACACACGTAAATTCGTATTATTAAAAGAATATAGCTTAATTAAATAAAATGGAACAATGGTGAAGGAAGATTGTTTGTTACCTTATATTACTAGATAACGTTGACAGCAGGAGGTAATGGCTGACGCGTTTTCGCTTTTTCTTAGCGCGTACATTTCCATCTATTGGCACACACACTCAAAATCTGTTTTTTTAGTTAGAGAGCAGTCAACCTTCTACTTTTCCATCTTTTTTGAATCTGAACTCTCAAAAAAAAATCACATTCTTTTCGTGGAGCAAAAAAAAAAAAAAAAGGATGGAATCATTCTTCCCTTTTCACATAAAATTAAAGCCTTATACATATAACTTCTTGAAAATTTGCATGTTTCGGCCATACCTCTGATTTTAGAGAGATGACCATTGGCAGGCGGGAGAATTTTGGTACTCCCCTTGAGTGTTTCATAGGCCCGTCGGTACAATAGTGATTCCTCTTGACGCCGTGCTGTGTCTGGGAGGTAAAGATGCTTTTACTTGTGAGGTCTTCGTGCCTATTTAAGCTCTCATAAATAAATGTGTCATATTATTGTTCTGACAATTTTCTCCATGACATTTTTATTAGGTGTAGTTAAATCATTCGTGGGAACGGAAAACCAAATATTTCCTTGACTGCCGTGGTTCACTTTGTTCCACAATTATCTATCTGTATGCGCTGATCCTAAAATGGATCATTAATTTGTATTGTTCACTGTTCACTGATTAAAATGATACCAAATACTCTGCTAATATGCAGAAAAAAAAACAAATACTTTTTTTTTATAGTGTGTGCTAGTTTAGATCTAGATGGTGGTATTTCTCACCATCAAATACTATGTTTTAATATTAATTATTTTATATCAGACAACACAATTATATGGAAAATATGGCTGTGCGTTTGTATTTCACATCTCCTTCTCCTAGAATATTGAACGTCGCGCGATGAAAATAACACCAGTTATTCGCATGGAGCAGAGGATATCCTAATAACAGTTGGAATTTTGAAATATAATAGATTCTGAGATGTTACTTTTTTGTATTTTTAATGCTATTTCTGTAATTCTGACAACGGAATTCGTGTTTCGTGATCATAAAACAAAGATGAAAAGAAAATTAGTAGAATTATTTTACTTTTTCGTTGTCATTTGCTCATTTAAATTGAAAATAATTAAATGTTTTAATTTAAATAGATATTATATAAGGGTTATCTTCTGCTGCCAGAGAAAGCCACCATATATATTTTTTGTTTTGTTTTGTTTGTATAAATCGTTTAATGATTTTTAGTTTATGTTCCACACTAGCTGGCAGGTTTTATATATATATATATATATATATATATATATATATATATATATATATATATATATATATATATGTAGATATATGTTATGGCCGGTTGTCTAAATGGGTATTAATAAGTCCAAGGCAGATTTTTGTTGAAATCGTACACTGTTTAATTTTCTGGATTATATCAAATATTTACAAATATGTACAAGTTAAAATATAATTAGAACAATCATGACAACTCGTAAGCTCGTAAAGGCCGTTTGCAGATACCATTTCTCAGCTCAGCTCGTAAAGGCTGGCCGTCGCCGGAGATTTAAGAGCATCTCCCGAGTCCGTCTTACTCAGTCTGCATCTCGACTCATTCTGTCTACTTTGTTCTCACGCTGTAAAAAAAAATACTGCACTCATCAAAATTTATATTGTTCGCGAGGCATCATTCAACTTCACAAGCCCCAATAAAGTATTTGCTTGTGATTGCAGTCTAAAGTTCAGATGAGAACTCCCGCGACCACAACTCGGCCGTCCTGACTGTGCTGTGTCCTCACAGTCATTATCTACTAATTTCACTAGGTATAGAACCAGTCGACTAAAATCTAAAATTATCAAATATACACAAAAAAATATATATACAAACAAAACAATAAACAATAGTAAATATTGAAACATACAGAGTTTCCTAAAATATAAAAAATGAAAATAACACAACAAAACTTGTTATAACGTTGAAAATTGCTTAAAGTTCAGAGTTCACTCATAATGTTCAATAAAAGTAAAAAGAATATTGTTTCAAAATATCAATCTGTCCAATTTGTCCATCGTTTCATAAAGTCGGCAGCACTCGATGTAATGTTTGGACCATCATGGTAGCCAATTTTCTTTATGTTGTATCGATCCTTTCCTTTCACTTTGGTGATTTCATAGGGACCGAGAAATTTAGGTCTCAACTTCATGCCTGTACCAAATTGTGTTTTTTGTATAGCTACTAAATCACCGAGTTTATAAGTGTATGCCGTTTTTCTTTTTTTATTAAAGGTTTTGCGATTCTCTTGCTGTATTTTTAAAATGTTCTCTTTTGCAATTTCCCTATTGAAATTTCTCTCTGACATAATTAAATTTACATGTTCTTCGTCTAACAACTCTTTTATTTGCAAATCGTTTTTATGTCGCAATCTCACTCCGGTTAGAAGCTCAAATGGTGAAAATTTTGTGCTTCTAGATATAGTGCTGTTTATAATTCGCTGTACCGATGCTACATATTTGTACCATTTAGTGGGGTCATCTATGCTAAGTTTCGCTAATATTGGTATCAGGATTCTATGCATCCGTTCTATCTGGCCATTTCCTCTTGGAACACCTGTCGTTATTGGGACATGTTGTATTTTTTGTTCGTTACAATATGCTTCAAAATCGTCGGATGTAAACGCGGGTCCTTTGTCGGTTATTATTCGGGACGGGTTTCCGAAAATGTTGTGTTGTAATTTTAACTTATCTATAACTTCTACGGCAGCAGTAGTTTTAACTGGGTATAACCAGACAAATTTTGTGAAAGCATCTACGACGGTAAAAATATGATTATAATTTTTGTGAGTGGATGGCATTGGTCCAATATGATCAATGTGATAGGTTTCAAGGGGGATATTTTGTTTTGGTATCGGGTTCAATAAACCTTCTCCTTTTCCTTGCTTTTTATTACATAAAATGCACTCTACGCAATTCGCAATGACGTTTTCTATTTGTTTTCTTAACTGGGGTATAAAATAGTTTTCTTTTAGAATTGTTTCGGTTTTTGCTACCGCATAATGACCTCTATTATGAACATTTCGTATTATTTCTTTTTGCATATTTAAGGGAATCATTAACAGTTCCCTGTCGTTTTCATATTTATACAGTATGTCGTTTCGATTAAAATATTCCGAGCTTTCATTTTTTTCTACTAATTTTTTGATGGTTTGAATATGTTCATCTTCTTGTTGCGCTAATTTAATTTTTGCTGTTAATTCGTCATAAGAACGTGTTGCTACCAATACTGTATTTCTGCTTAATGCGTCGACATGCTTCATTTGATTTCCCGCTCGATGTACTATTTCATAATCAAATTCTTGTAAGAATAGCGCCCATCTTGCTACTTTTGGCGTAATGTCTTTTTTGTCCATAGTCTTTTGAAACGCGGAACAATCTGTCACAATTTTAAATTTCGTGCCTAATAAGTAGTTTCGGAATTTTTTGACCGATTCTATTACCGCAAGGGTCTCTAATTCGTAACTCGAAAATTTTGCTTGAGTAGGTGTAGTTTTACGGCTCATGTAATGAATAGGATGTAAGTTTTTGTTCTCATCTTCTTGTAGTAGGACACTACCAAAACCTATGGCGCTTGCATCGGTGTGCAATTCTAGTCTAGCGCCTCGTCGGAATACATGCAATACTGGGGGGTTAACTAATTTTTTTTTTAGAGTTTCAAAAGCTTGCTTTTCGGGTATTCCAAATTTAAATTTATTTCCCGCTTTTAATAAATCACTTAAAGGTCTCGCTATAGTTGCATAATGTGGGATGTATTTTCTGAAATAAGAAGTTAGACCCAGAAAACTATGTAATTGTTTAAGGGTGCGGGGTTCAGGAAATTTCTTTACTGCCAAAGTTTTGGCTTCCGAGGGTCTAGTAGTTCCGTTTTCGATAATATAGCCTAAAAATTCAATTTTCCGTTTAAGAAATTGACATTTTGTAAAATTAAATTCAAGTCCGTAATCCGATGCAACTTCTAGGACGCGTTTCAGTTTTACCAAGGCTTCTTCCTCAGTTTCCGCAAGTATTATGACATCGTCTAAGTAAATTAATATTACCTTTTCTTTAATTAACTGTTTAAAAACAGCTTGAATATATCTTTGAAACTGTTGTGGTCCAACCGATAATCCGAATGGGAGCTTTAAGTACTCGTACTGCGAGTTATGCGTGACAAATGCTGTATATTTCCTACTCTCCTCTGCTACGTCTATATGAAAAAAACCATTTTTTAAATCCAATGTTGTGAAAACCTTTGCACTTTCAATGTTATCTAAAACATCTTCTATTCTTGGCAAGGGAAAATTATCTCTAATTATTTTTTTATTTAGCAATCTATAGTCTACGCAAAGTCTCCAAGAATTATTTTTCTTTTTCGCTAACACTATAGGAGATGCATAATTAGAGTTACTCTCCGTTATAATTCCCGTTTCCAACCATTCCTGTACTTGTTTGTCCACAAATTCCTGCTCCGGATACGCTAATCTACGCGGTCGTTGCGCAATCGGAATATCATCAGTTAATATTATATTTACTTTTAACTCTGTGTCCTTAACCTTGTTTGGCTTATAATTAGTAATCAATTCCGTTAACTCTTTCTTAATAGTGTTGTTTGCAATATGATTCAACTCAACTTCCTGAAAATTAATAGAATTGGCTGTTTCAGCTAAATAAATATTTGTGGTTTTCGCTAAGTCTGACTGTGGGATAGAACACGGTTCACTTTCTAATAAATAACTTTTTGCAGTACTTAATTGCATGTTTACTTTTTCACTAAAGTTAAAAGCTGTTTCATTTTGATTAGTTTGCTCCTTTCTCACTAATTCAGCTGTCGAAATCATTTTTCCTATCGTGGGATTGTTTTGTTTTTCTGACCGCAACATCGCATGAAATCTGGGTGTGACATAGCTGACGCGTTTGATTTTCGTCATGGCTGTTTCTTGTAGGAAAGCAGTGACGTAATTTATCCTAACTTCTTTTAACTTCCGTTTTCCCATAATTTGCAATCCTTTTTCTGAAATATTGAAATTTAACTGTCTCAAAAAGGTATTCCCTAAAATTATAGAATGATTCAAATTTTTCACGATGTATAAATCTGAATTTACTGTATAACCATCTATTTCAATGTTTACGGTCGTAAATCCTATGGGTGTTATTTGGTTTCCACCAATACCTGACAAAACCAAGTCATTTTCATGTAATTTAGGGCATCCCAGGGCAATATAAATATCGTTATTCCCCATATTTACGTCGCTCCCTGTGTCTATCAAGGCATCTATATTTTTTCCTAAAATCCTCACGTTCTTTATTATTTTATCTGCTGGATTAGAGTTGTTGCTTATGGCGGCATTTGCATTTTTAGGAGAATTGTTTGTACACTGGTCAGACCTGTGGCCAGGAATTTTACACTTCCAGCACACTGGGCCTTCTTTTTTTCGGGGACAATCCCTCCAGCGGTGCGAAAATTCATTGCAATTAAAACAACGGATTTTTGTATTTAAATTCTTTTGGGGGGCATTTGCATAATTTTTTTCATATGGTACGCGGCTAACATCATTTCGATGGAACGCTCTATTATTTTCAAAACCTTGACGTTTTCGGAATTCCGTATTTGGGGACTTAATTTCAGCCTTCCGTAAGTTAATTCGGGCAGTTTCAAAATCATCCAATTTATTTGTCAAATCATCTATATTCGTAATTTTGGGTAATTCATCACAAAAGTGTTCCTTCATTTCTAAAGACAATTTTCTCCTGATTTGATCAATAATTAAAATATTTTTTAATTGTTCGTACGTCGATATTTGCAGGCCAGATAACCAATTATCCAAGAAATTTGAGAGTTCAAACGAGAAATCTTTCCACGAATCCGAATTTTGCTTTCTATGCAAGAAGAATTTTTGCCGAAATTGCTCCGGTGCAAGTCTAAAGCGTCTTAACAGTATTTTTTTTACATAGTCGTAGTCGCTGGACTGTTCCTCACTTTCGCGATTTATTAAATTAACTATATCGAGAGGTAATAATGCGAGAAGATAGGTTACCCATTCATGTTTGTCTATCTCTAACCGCTTTGCCTGGCGTTCGAAAAGGGTTAAGTATATACTGATTTCCTCCTCGTTATTGTACCTATTTAACAATTTTAAAACATCGGAACCTTTTCCGGCGATTGTAGGTACAGAGTTATGTAATTGGGCTTTTTGTGTATTTTCCAATTGTAATCGTTTTAATTCAAACTCGCGATTCTCAGCTTCTTTTTGCTGTAATAATCTTTCGGCTTCTTCACGCTCACTCACAATTCCCTCTAACAAATTTTTCACTAAATCTTCATCATACCCTTTGGATTTTACAATTAAATCAGTTAATTGAGTTTTATTGGTCGATTCTGGTGGATTTAAACCTAATTCGACAGCCACAGTAATCAGATCGATCTTTTTTGACCTTATTAAATGTGCCATTTTTATCATAAACTAATTAACACATAAAAATAAAATATATCATTAAATAAATCAATAATATACGTATTTTCACCCGATAAATCAAATATAGCAATACATATAATAATACGTAACAGTTATAAAAACACACTTACTTTCATATCTTCACCCGATAAATAAAATATATTTATACATATAATAATATTCAACAATTTTATAAACACTTTCTCTAAGTATTCTAAATCGAATATATATTTTGTTTCCTTTCCCATAAAAATAACAAGATACAAAAAAAAAATATATATATCTTTGTACTACTTAACTCTATTCTGGAAAAAAAACATTACTCAATCAAACATTATTCATGTGAGGAAGCAAAAAAAATAACACCTTCCTCTATCTATACGAAGAAAAAGAGAGAGGAAAAAAAAACTTTTAATCGTTTCACTTTTCACTTTTCCCAGTCTGCAAAAAAAAATATGCACGGCAGACGTTTATATTTTATTTCATTCGAGCGTTCTGACTCTGGGTCGCTTATTTGCTGATAAACGAACAACACATTTTCCTCTTGCGTACACTAAAAGCAGAAGAAAAAAAATATCACCAGAAAAAAAAATCGCTTTTCGCCACCGCGAAAACACGACACTTATCCTGCACAGACGGTCGGTGGGTCAAACTTTCTACACCGATACTCGAAACATTTCACACTTTACCGAAAGAACTTTATCGGCTTTTCAGCGATTCATCACTGAACTTAACCTTCGCAGAAACGATGCACACCTCACAGATACGATGCACATATCACATAATAACCACTCACACACACTTGGATGTGTAGTAATACACAGATGAAAAAAAAAATTTTGGAAGCACAAAACACTTTTACGTGAAGACACACGTGAACACCTCACAGGAACTTGATGCACAAATCTTTTTGCTTCTTTATTCGAAATTCACGTAGATCCCGATCATTCAGATCACTCACAAATCATGTAGATCCAGTTCGCATAGATTCCGTTGATCCAGGCCGTGCCTCCCATTTTGTAGATATATGTTATGGCCGGTTGTCTAAATGGGTATTAATAAGTCCAAGGCAGATTTTTGTTGAAATCTTACACTGTTTAATTTTCTGGATTATATCAAATATTTACAAATATGTACAAGTTAAAATATAATTAGAACAATCATGACAACTCGTAAGCTCGTAAAGGCCGTTTGCAGATACCATTTCTCAGCTCAGCTCGTAAAGGCTGGCCGTCGCCGGAGATTTAAGAGCATCTCCCGAGTCCGTCTTACTCAGTCTGCATCTCGACTCATTCTGTCTACTTCGTTCTCACGCTGTAAAAAAAATACTGCACTCATCAAAATTTATATTGTTCGCGAGGCATCATTCAACTTCACAAGCCCCAATAAAGTATTTGCTTGTGATTGCAGTCTAAAGTTCAGATGAGAACTCCCGCGACCACATATATATATATATATATTCGTAAAATGAATTCGATTTCAAACGTTTAGCCTAATATAGGAAATTTTTGTCCTCCAAGATTTTTTATTGTTCGCGATTTTTAATAGTATGTTAATGCGATTTATAGTGTGTTTTCGCGTTTTACGGATATTGTTAGCCATTTGCAAAGTGAATTTGGCTTGAAACTATTAGTTCACTATAGTACATTTTGTTTTCTCTTGGAGTTTTAGCATTTTTCTTTTCGTTCCGTTGCAATTTTAAGACAAACGGAAAGGGGATTTGATTTGAAACTTTTTGCCTTATATAGTAAATTTTATCCTCCGCGATTTTTATATTTTTAGCACATTTTAATATGATTTTCAATGTGTTTTTTAGCGTATTTCAGCATTCGGTAGAGATGTTTTCAGTTCCAAATGTTTAGCCAAATATAGTAACTTTTAACTTCTGCGATTTTTGACATTTTAACGATTTTCAAAGTGTTTTGTACAATTTGTTGGAATTCCACGGCAATTTTTTGACATTCGGAAAAAATACGGAATCGCAAATTGTGCTTAATATAATTCATTTTGTTATCCGTGAGTTTCAATGTCATTTTTAGAGTTTTTTTTCTGTTTTGCGAAGATTTTTTACATTCTTGAACGATTTCTGGTTACGATGTTCTATACCACTGTAATAAAATTTGCAATTTTTGTATTTTTAGCGATTTTCTATAAAAATGTTTTCGGTGTTTTTGCAATTCGAAGCATTTTTTCGCATTAGTAAAATGGATCAGGTCTTAATATAGCCAATATAGTAAATTCTGTCCTCTTTTCAATAAAGTTTATTCGGAATTCGTACAGTAATTTGGGAATTTTTCACGAATTTTATATGTAATTTTTTGAGTGTTTTTGTGTTTTGAAGATTTTTGTTTTTTCTTTGGGATTCTTATAATGAATCTGGTTCGATTTTTCCAGCCCAATATAGTGAATTTTGTTCTCTTTTCAATGAAATGTATTTGGAATTCGTGGTGTGATTTTTTTAATTTTTCGCGTTTTGTGCTATTTTTGTATTGAACCAGAATATGCCGGACGAGCAGCTAGTATAGAATAAATTTAGAGTACTTACATATCATCCGGGCCATGTCAGATACAACTGCGACAAGCATGGCGCCAATTATACTAATTACAGTAACCCTTATTTTCTGACACGTATATAGTTTATATACTAAAGTTTATAGTTTATGTTTTTTATTGTAATTTATAGTTTATCTTTCTATTATAGTTTATAGTTTTATGTATTTTTTATTATTGTTCCTTTATTATATTTTACTTATTTATTTATTTTATATTATTTACTTTTTTTAACTATGTTATATATTTATTTAATAAAGTTAAATTACTCTTATGAACATGATTGACAATTGACAACTATTTTTGACGAATTATCTCCTTACCCGGATAATAATACGTAAGTACCAAATTTAGCATCTTTGTTAGCAATCAAAAATGAAAAAAGCCCTATACAATCCAAATGAAATACCCCGGGTTGCTGCATAAGCTAGTCTGTTATACTAATATCTGATTGGCTGTTTAATTTCACTACTTCTCAGAGAATACGGCATGTGCGATGAAACTAAGGTCAGTAATCAGCGGATGTGAGATAATCCAAGTCATAATATCCCTCGGTGTTTTCCAATTTAAGAATTTTTTCAAATATATTAATTGTTTGGTAAACTATATAGAAAAATCTGTAATGATGGCACCTAAATTAACCCATTGGTTTGGGGTAAAAAAGCAAAAACAAATGAAAAATTGGGATTATTATACCATTTTATTGCCCCTAGAAAAACAAATACTTTTAAATTCAATGCATGTTTTGCTACGATTATTGACTGCTTTCCAAGTTGGCGATCAAATAGCTTTAGATATATTTTTTTTTGTATTAATCTATTTAAATGTTTTTAATTTGTCTTAACTTAAATACTTAACATAAATATTTAAAGTTTATTTAGGCTCCTTACCTCAGCATTTACTTTAAAATTAAAAAAAAATCTGAAAGTGTGGAATATTACTAAACCATGTAAAATAGAATTTTCGGAATTTTCAGAAAACATAAATAGAGGTTTTAAAGACATTAAAAATTTTTTGGTAATAAGTTATTCAATGTGTTAAATGTAAAGTTTTACGCTGTTCCATGTAACTGACATAGTTTTGGATATATAATTTGCCTAATATAACTAAACTGTTTCGACAGAAACGTGAAGAAAATTTACTATTCATATTTAAATTGAGCTGAACCTGCGCTCTATATATTAAATGCTTAATCACAATATGTACAATACATTCAACACATGCTTTATCTCAGTGTAGTCCTTATTAAAATTTCCAAAAATATAATCTTATTAAAAATCCACCAAGAATTTGAACTGTTGAAAAATTTTCACATTTACTAATTTGAAAACCTGACATTATTATAGACGAATTGTATAATTTATAGTATGAATAATTGGAGATATTTGATTTATATCCATGATAATAGATTCTTGAAGATAATAATACATTAATCAGAGTAAATTATTAATAACCCTTTAAGACCTGACCTACACAATTGTGTAGGTGATCCTAAGAAAAAGAAAAACAATTTCCTCTTTCCCTGTGATTTAAAGCCAAGCCTGCACCATATAATTGTGTGGATCCTCCTTGATGTAACCTGACAACGTAAATATTTTTTTCCTCCAATCAAATATGATTATATTAGGGTTAAAAACCAAGTTTTAATTTCTACCAAAACTCTTCAGGTCTTAAAGGGATATAAGGTAAAATCTAACAAAATATTTCGGAATTTTCTTCCTTCAGAAATACACAAATATTATTAATAGGCAGCGTTTTATCGTGCGAGAAAACGTATGCAGTATAAAAAAAATATTACACGTTTATAGCATATACTGTTAATATTTTTTTAGTGAGGTGAATTAAATTTGGTTGCTACAGTAGTGGCAATCACGTGACACAAACGTATGCAGTATAAAAAAAATATTACACGTTTATAGCATATACTGTTAATATTTTTTTAGTGAGGTGAATTAAATTTGGTTGCTACAGTAGTGGCAATCACGTGACACATTTAGAGTTCCAGTGCATCATAGCTCAAAATGTTCCAACAAATATTTCACAAAGGTATGGTTGTATATATAGCAGCCCCAATAGTTAGTTTAACCACCGCAAATATTGAACAGTGTGGTTGACTAGTTACCGTAAAAATATAATTACTAAAACAGCCGTGAAATTAATATATATATTATACATAAAAAAATTCATAATATATGCTTAAAAAATATTTTCTTTCTTGCATATCTCGGACAGTTTTACTAGACGTAAAAAAGAGTTTATCCACACTTAATTAATTCTTTGTCCGCATAACAGCATTTTTATGTGTTTTCTTCAGCTATAGATCTTTTTTCCTAGGCAATTTTCTCCCCTGTTTACTTCGTGATAAGCAACCTGCATGTTTTTGTGTGCGTGTTTTTTTCTGAAGTTCATTTTTTTACTAATTTTTGTTTGAGGAGAAAAGCACGCAACTTATTCCAGAAAGAAAATAATAGCTGGTGTTTTCGTGCAATCGGCTTTAATGTTCATTGTGTTCTTTTATCGTAACATTTTTCTTTATTTATTTTTTCTTTGTTTTTAAGACATTATTTTGGCTAGTTATCTGATTTATATCAAGGACTTATAATATTAACGAAGGAATTTTCTTTTTAGTAAAATTTAAATGTTTTTTTTTTATTGTATTTTACTTTCATTATGGAAATTTTTATTTTATCTAAAGTATAGTTTTTACAAATATATATATTTTTCTAAATTGCAAATGCCTGTTGGTTCACTTAGTTTTTATTCGCGAATCACTAATATTATTTATATTTTTCTTGTATAGTATTTATATTTCATAAAGTGCTATATCACTTAGAGGGGAAAAAAATGTGGTTATCTCTAATTCTTTTAAAATAGATTTACTGTAAAAAACTAGTGGGTGATGGAAATATATACAAAAGTTTTTCATAAACAAATATGTATTCAATACTTGTTTCCTATCAGAAAAAAAAATAGTCGTTGAAATATAAGAAAAACAGCTAAAAAAATACAACATGCCATTATTTTTTTCTTTCATGTATTCCATACATTTACCAGTTTTTCAAAATTTTAATTGTTTCTGTTAAAATATGAGTAAATAAACTGTTGACATTTCACCAGAAAATATTGTTTCAATTAATACGATTGTAAAAATCCTGACGTTTATGATTCTAATATCATACAAATATCTATGAATAATTCTTAATGTACATTTTGATAGCAGAGTTTTTTTTCAGTCGATAAAAAAAATAGCATTGTAGTAATATTTTTCTTTGACAATAGATGATATATTTTTTAGTAACATTTGTAAATCTGATAACTATCTATCCCTTTATATCTATAATTATATGTGTTTTTCTCTATATAAATATATGTATATAGTGTGGTAACGTGACACGATGTATACATAATTAATAAAATCCATTATCGTTTGAAACGAAAAAAAACTTTATTGTAAATTAACATTAAAAAAACAAAAGTAAAAAATATGATGGACATATCCATGTTGTAAAAGTATAATTTCAGAAAAAAACATTCTGAAGTCCGCTCAAAAAGAACCTTTCAACAACTCGTTCAACATCCAACTGGGGTCTCCTCTCTCTTGCATCTCCAGATATCTCTTAGTGACTTCCCTCTGGAAACTGCTCTTTTTCTATGGGGAAAGAATCGCCCCATAATCTCTTCTGATTGACGATCTGTTTTAATCCTTTACTTCCCAGTCTGAAAATTGCACTTCGTAGGGGCCCAGTTCTTTGTATCCAAAAGAATTGATTTTACAATTTTTATCTACTCATTAAGAGAGCCTTCAATGCCTTCAATACAACAAATGCATTCCAGCTTGGCCTTATCTCAAGGTGACAATGAAATTCACCATTCGATAGAATTTTTCTCAAAAGAGATCAATCTATCAGATTATTTTCATACCAAGGAGATTATCCCTTTTCTACAAGTAAGGGATTAGTTGATTCCTGTCAACTCATCACAACACCTCCCCCTTAAGGAAAAATTTCTGGAAGAATTTTGGCATAAACATGGATACAATAAGCTCCTTCAATCAATTTCTAAAGAGGTCATCAAAGTATAAAGGAATTTAGAATAACACATGAAGTCCCCATAGAATACAAACACATTCCCATACTCAGTATTTGATAGACCACACTGTCAATAGGATTTACTATAATCTCTTACCTACAATACCTAAGTATAATTCCAGGAATAATTTATACAACTGATGCCCTAAGAAACAATTTTGAAATATTTCACATACATGTAATACCAAATACAGATTACACTTTACATGATTCTAACAAAAAAAAAAAAAAAAAAAGAATAATTCGATATATAACACAATGCCAAACACAATTTTCCTAAAAAACACTTGCTTAAAAGCCTAATTTTGGACACTTCCACAAACAAAAAGAAAACATACTGAATTATGCAATTATTAAATTAATGAAGTTTTATTATTACGAAAATATTAAGCATTAAATGATAAATAAACCCAATATAGATATTACAATAATGAGCACTCCTAAATTTAGAATAAACTTAATTTAGAGAATTCTCCCGAAAACCAATATCTTAATTACTTCTATCAGAAAATCTTTTCGACAATAATTTTTGCCTCACAACTTCATAATCATGATTTTTCCTATCCTAATCATGTTTGATTTTAATAAATCTTTCTTTGTGATCTGTTTTAAAAACAGAATGCTCCATTCTTTTTAACTTTGATTTTCCATATCCATTTTCTTGGCATTTAGCCCCCAATTTACTCTACTATCATCTTTCATCCCAGAGTTAATTTTTCTGGCCACAATCATAGGTGAACTCAATTTCTTTCTAATTCTATTTCTAACATGCTCAACTCCCATACTACCAACAAAATACCTGGTTATATTTACAGCATGCTCAGAATTCTTTTCCCAAAATTGACCTCCCTTACATGACCTTTTATCATTATTCGTTTGAGACGCATCATCTTTTGTATCGATCAATTTAGACCCTTTTGCCAAATTCCTATCAGTCACGTCTCCCGATGAATTTACCTCTATCTCATTAACTGACTTATTATCCCTTTCACAAATTCCATTTACAAACATTTTTTCTAAAAAATTTTTGCTCATGATCGCTAGACAATCTGAAGGTTCCCTTCCCATTTAATTCTCTCTGATTTTCCACCTGTTTACACACTGAATTTTGCTTATCCGTATTTCCTAACTTTAATAATTCATAGACATCCGGTGTTATAAGTGGCGGAGAATTTAATTTTCTCACAACTGTAACCACCACATTCTTTTCAACATACTCTTTTTCATCTTCTATTAAAGCAACTGGCACGGACACCAAATCTGCCTTTTGTCTACTTCCGAGGGCCGGTATAAGAAAGACATTTCCCACTTTCTTCGCACTCCAAGGAATGTCATTAGCATCAAAAACCGAAATTTGCGCACCTGTGTCCTTAATCGCTTTTAATTTCTTACCATTCACGCATAAATCCACCGTAGGTAATTCGGTTTCCACACCTCCCCTATTACTTTCACTTTTCCCATCACTAGTAATAATCCAAGCTATGCTTTTATCCTCATAATTGGATTTACTTTTTAACAATTCAGGACATTTTTGACGGATGTGACCAATTGCCAAACAATTGTAACATTGGACTTGTCTCTGCTTTTCGAAAGAATTGTCCTTCTTAAATTGATCAGTTTTCCCACTCTCTTTCATATTATCAAATTCCGATTTTGGTTTAATTTCATTTCTACTTTTAGAATTAAAGCTGTATTTTTGCTTATCCTGAAAAGATTTATTTTCCCAAGGTTTTCTATCCGACCTCTTAAATTCTCTTCTTATACTCTCAAATTTATCCGATTTTTCCGCGAGTTTAGAAGCAATCTTTATTTCCTCCCAATCATCCATAAATTTTTCTTTTATCTCAAAAGGGACACGTTTTTTTCAATTGTTCTGTGAGCATTAGTTCTTTTAAGGATTCAAAATCCCTCACTTCTAACGACTCTAACCAATTATCAAGATAACCCCTTAACTCATATCAGATCCACCCATAATTCATCAGATTTTCTTTGATGCGTTTCAAATTTTTGTTTTAAGGCGCCTTGTACTTAGCCTAAACCTATCTAACTAAACTTTCTTTATATGTTGAAAATCATCACATTTGTCTGTTGGTTGTTTTACTATAATTTCAGAAATATCAGAAAGTAACAAAGAAATGAATTGACTAACCAGATCTTCCTGAGAAATTTTAGCTTTCTCGGCTTGCCTTTCAAAAATCATAAAGAAAAGAGTTATATCAATTAACTTAGAATCAAAGCGCGGAACTAAATCTTTTAAATTTACCTTTTGAGTTCTATAAAAATCTACATTTGATTCATTAGATGAGACGCTAACAATATCCGCAGAATTTTGAATACGCAATTTTTCTAATTGAAATTGCTGTTGTTTCTCAAGTTTTTGTAATTCAAGTTGTTGTTGTTTTTCAAATTTATCTGCCTCAAGTTGTTGCTTCTTTTCAAGTTTATCTGCCTCAAGTTGTTTTTCAAGTTTATCTAATTCAAATTTCCTAAGTTTATCTTTTTCCTCTTGCACAATCCTATCTAATTCAATTTGCCTCTCTCTTTCTTTACGATCTTTTTCAATTTGTTTTTCCTGCCCTTTTCACTCTGCCTCCTGTTCAAGAATATATTGCATGCGAAGTTTTGCGTAACTTTCTTTATAATCCTCAGCACTAACAATAGCCTGAACTATAGCTTGATTTTTACAAGTTTTTGACACACTTGTCTCAAATTCCTCTGCTAATAATAGCAAGACGTTTTTATTATATATTACTAAATAGTCTGCCATATTTTCCCCCAAAATATAATAAACTTCAAAATAACCGATATATTCAATTTACAATAATACAATAAATACAGAAATAGAATTTTTTTCACTATACGTATAATAAAGTATTTGAAAACGGCACACTTTTACTATAGCAAATTATCATGCAACAGTGACGTCTTTCAAGCTGAGTATATCCCCCAAAATAAATTTTATATCCAATAGTACAGTATAACAATTTATTTTGAAACATTAATCATAATCCTCTACAGTATACCCATAAAATTAAGCTATAACTTTACTACTGTAATAAATAAAATGTATATAAACAAAACTCTTATTTCCAAAGGTTTTATACAAAATTATGATTAAAATACCCTGATTAATAATCTCAATTAATCAATAACAATTTACTATACACCAAGTAAATTTTAACATATACACAAGTATATAATTTTCTTGACCCAGTATTATACCTAACAGATACCAGAAAATCAACAAACATAAAAATTCTAACTAAAAATTTAAGTACCAAATTAATAGCTTCCCTAGAATTCTTAAATTTTTCATAGCGTTTTGTTCCCTAAAATTAAAATTTATACACAATATTTAATTTAAAACTGACCTCTATAGAAGATTTCATAAAAGAGCTTACCTCCAGATGCAGATATTTCCTTCACACTGATACCAGGCTTCCAAGCACTTTTAAAGATGATATACACACAGATGTTTGAAGATTTGAAGATACTAATTTCACTGATGAGGCACTAATTTCACCTTAGATCCTTATGTAGACCACTCAGATGGTACACCGCATATCTTCATTCCACTGATATATTTTGAAACACACACACGTAGCACCAAGTCTATAGTTGACTGTTAATACACCACACAGCTTTAGTCGATAAAGTTCTTTTACCAGTTCTCTACTTGCTAGAACTCCTAGCAAAACCACGACTCCAATTAGACTTCAAGACTCCACAACTCTGCTTATCCATTTGCCACTGGCTACTCATCTGTTTAATCAGGTTAACACATAGATCCGTAATCTAATTTACTCTAGATCACATATCCCAGTTACTGCCACCAATTAATTATATATACTATAGCTGTGGTAACGTGAGACGATGTATATATAATTAATAAAATCCATTATCGTTTGAAACGAAAAAAAACTTTATTGTAAATTAACATTAAAAAAACCAAAGTAAAAAATATGATGAACACTTCCATGTTGTAAAAGTATAATTTCAGAAAAAAAAAACATTCTGAGGTCCGCTCAAAAATACCCTTTCAACAACTCGTTCAACATCCAACTGTCGTCTCCTCTCAACAAACCTCTTGCATCTCCAGATATCTCTTAGTGACTTCCCTCTGGAAACTGCTCCTTTTCTATGGGGAAAGAAACGCCGCATAATCTCTTATGATTGACGATCTTTTTTAATCCTTTACTTCCCAGTCTGAAAATTGCACTTCGTAGGGCCCAGTTCTTTGTATCCAAAAGAATTGCTTTTACAATTCTTATCTACTCATTAAGAGAGCCTTCAATGCCTTCAATACAACAAATGCATTCCAGCTTGGCTTATCCCAAGGTGACAATGAAATTCACCATTCGATAGAATTTTTCTCAAAAGAAATCAATCTATCAGATTATTTTCATTCCAAGGAGATTATCCCTTTTCTACAAGTAAGGGATTAGTTAATTCATGTCAACTCATCACAATAGCATTCTACTTAGATATTGGAGATGGGATTTTATTTTACTATAAAAATTAATGTAAAATATTATTAAATTCCATCTTTAAAAAAGTGATTTTTACATTTTTTTATTATATGAATTTGTGAGTTAGTTTTGGACTATTATTTGGACTTATTACATATTTGGAATACTATAAAATTCTGCTGCATTTTCCCTTATTTGTAAGGAATGTATTTTTTAGTTCATGAATTTTTTCATTGTATTTTGCATTTAATACTTACTGTTATTGCCCAATTTTGTCTTTTAAATATTTACTAGCTGAACCACCCGGCGTTTCCTCGACGAGTGATAATAGGAATCTTTTCTGTACGAACATGACTGAAATTTGTAAGGCTATCAAAATCAAGTAGAATTAGGCAAACTCCCTCGTAACTGGTCTCATAGATCCGGAATTCGAAAAGTGCACCCTGGTGGTATAAAGTGCAAGTAAAATATTTAAGGCTATAGATATCATATTGAATGAGCAAAAGCCCGTCGCAATCAAGCCCATATTACCAGAGATACTTCGGTAGTTCCTGTATTTATATACAGGGCTTTACAAATATTATACAATTTAGCCAACAAGAAATTCTAGTCGCCAAAAAATACTCTTATCCCCCTTTTTTCCCCCATCATTGATTATCAAAAAGCACAAAAATTTCTTAAGAATTAATTCAGAAAAAATAATAACAACCACAGTTTAAAATTATTATTACATAGTTTAGAATTGTAACGGATTTTTTAAATAGATATTTTAATTTAATTTAGATCTTTTGGGGTTTTTTTTCGTGTACAAATGCTACATTTTTTTAGCATAGAAAAGGAATTCGGTTTCAATATTTTAGCCCAATATATTATATTTTGTACTTTTTTTAGCTATTTTTGAATTTTTTTCGCGTTTCGCTGCAATTTTTAAACATTAGTAAATTAAATCAGGTTTTAGTCTTTTAGTCCAATATATTAAATTTTGCCCTCTGCGATTGTTTAATTTTTTTTTTAATTTTCTTATATTATTCTTAGCTCTTTTTTCACGTTCCGCAGCAATTTTTGACGTTTGTAAAATGAGTCCGGTTTCAATTTTTTGACCCAGTATAGTTTTTTTTTTGTCTTCTGCGATTTCTTTAATTTAAAATATATATTTTTTAAATTTTATCATGTTTTGCTGCGATTGTACATTTGTACATTTGTGAAAAGAATCAGGTGTTAATCTTTTATCCCAATAAAATAAATTTTATTGTCTGCAATTTTTTAATTTTTCCACAATTTTTTATGGGATTTTCAGTTTTTTCACGTTTCATGGCGATTTTTGGACAATTTATTTCCGATACAGTAAGAACTCCCCGGTAACTATGTTAAATGCTATTCGTGCTCATTTTGACCTAGGTCAATTTTTGTATGAAAAAAAGGAAAACAGAAACAGAATCCGCCAGATTAAATAATTTGGTCGACAGATCAAAAAACTTGGTCTAAAGACCGCATTTTTCTAGCCCTGTATATATATATATAATTTTAATTAACTTTGGCTATTATTTAATCCACTTGTATAATCTGCGTGTTTTCCTTAATTTTTATAGTGAATTCTCTTTCAGGTATATTTATTTAGGTTACTCTTGAATGTTATTTATTATTAATTATATGCATAAAACTCTTGCATTAATTTTATCTATTCGCCGGAAGGCTCATAAGCAAATGAATTATGACTACACATTCACAAAGCGCGTTTAATTACTAATTTTAATTAAAATATTCTTATTTTTAACGTGAAAACCTATGCATTTCGCCTTTCTCGCAGTACCACTGGCATAGATTTTATTTATTTCAATATTTACGTTCACGTATATTTCATCTTTTACTGTTTAAATATACCTACCTTAACGATGGTGTGGTTTGATACTGTCAGATTCTTGTGTAATTTTAACCTCATTTATTAAGTGTTATAATCTGTCCATTAGCTACATAGAAATATAATACTATAAAATATTTCGTGACTGTTTATAGATGATTATATTTAATGAAAAAAATGAAGTAAATTATTAGTGAAAGTTAAATGTTTAATTAAATGTTTTAACATGTTAAAAAAAGAAAGAAAAGAGAGAATTAATTCGTGATCCTTTTACAAATGGATAAGATTGATGGATATCCGTAATAAGCCAGGTTATGTAAATAACCTGGCTTATTACGGATATCCATAAAATCTAATAAAAATAATCTTTATCTTCAACATAGACTCTCAGTACGGTTTGAATGGAGATATGTAGTTAGGAATAAAAAGAAAAATATCTTATAAAGCCTTTAGTTAAAATTAGATCAGATAAAGCATTTTCTGATCTTATTCTGAGAACGTAATGACAATCCATAATATTTTCAAACTTTGTAAATGATGTGTTTATTATTACAAATATACAATGTAAATAAAAGTAAACGATTTCTTAATACAAATTACAGAATAGCTATGTAGATTATTAAGATTGTTTGTAGTGGGAATCTCGATATTTGCATGAAAGAAACGATGTGATCGATGGATATTTTCTGGTAAACTATAACTAAAATTTTGAATTCAAGGTTTCTGTCTGAAGGATCCTGGGAAGAATAAGTTCTTGTGTGTTTTCTCTCTTTTTTTTATTTTCATGGTGATTTGTATACGAATCGTGCAGCCGCTGCAGTCCTCCAATTTATTGAACTAAAGAATTAAAAGAAGTGAAATTAAAGAAATTGAATTTGAAGAATTGAAATTAAAGAATGGCTATGTAGATGATAAACCCTGCTTAGAAACGGGAATCTCTATATTTGTATAAAACAATTTCATCCCCTATAGACATTTTCTGATAAACTATAACTAAAATTTTAATTCAAAGATTCAGTCTGACAAATCCTGGGAAGAGTGTTGTTGGTTTTGGCCCTTTTTGTTTTCATGGTGACTTGTTTACGAATCTTGAAGCCGCTGTGGTTGAATTAAAAGAATTAAAGAAATTGAATTAAAAAAATTAAATTAAAAATTAGCTATGTAGATAATAAAGTCTCCTTTTTAGTGGGAATAATTGAATACAAGAATTTTCATCTCTGATTGGCATTTTCTTTTTATTTTAATGGGGTATTGCATACGAATCTTGAAGCGACTGTGATCGTCCGACGTATTAAACTAGAGAATTAAATTAAATGAAATTAAAGAAATCGAATTCAAAGACTTGGAATTAAGAATTGAAATTAAAGAATAGCTATATAGATGATAAACACTCATTTTTAGTGGGAATCTCTATTTTTGAAAAATGAATTTTCATTACCGATATGCATTCTCTGATAAACTATAACTAAAGATTGAGTTCAAGGTTTCAGTCTGAAGGATACTAGGAAAGAATATGTCTTATTGGGTTTCTACATTTTTATTTTCATAGAGATTTGTATACAAATCTTAAAGCCGACAAAGTCGTCCGACTTATTGGACTAAATAATTAAATGAATTGAAATTGAAGAAATTAAATTTAGAGAATTAAAATTAGGAATTGAAATAAAAAAATAGCTATGTAGTATAAAGGTTCCTTTGTAGAGGGAATCTTTAATTTTGCGTAAAAGAATGTTCATCTCCGATAGACATTTTTTTTTATAAACTATAACTAAAATTTGAATTAAAGAAATCACTTTTTTTTTTAAACTTGGTCAGTTAAAAGGGACAATATCTGAAAACTTTTAAAAATTGTGAGAGATTTTCACTAAGAAGTATATTGTTGAAACTACTAAACTTTTCTAGATTATTTCAAATGCTTTTTATATAATTTCTAAGTCCGTCCGCATGTTTAGAAAATATGTTTTTATGTCTGAAATATATAAAGAAACTACGAGAACTTTCTCATATGTTGTACCTACATGTGTATTTCAGACTTAAAAGACTCATTAACTATAAGTCTCATTTTCAAAAAAATAAATGAATAAATAAATTAAAAAAAAATAATCATCTTAAAATACAACAAAATAGAAACGTATTCAAATAAACATTAAAGAAAATTGCACCTAATTCTCTACATGGGGAAAACTAGGTATTAACTTTTTCCACCCTAAAGACACTAAAATGGATACTCACATTGCGTGAAATCTCAACTAATCTATCTCAAGTATCTAATCGCGACTATCTGAAATCTAGACTATCTAAAATTTTCACTTAGGATGTAAAAATATACATTGCATACAAGTTAAAAATCTTCCATTAATTTCAGGGCACATTGTTGAAACTACTAAATCCTTCTAGATTATTTTAAATGCTTTTTATATAATTTCTAAGTCCGTCCGAATGTTTAGAAAATATCATTTTATGTCAAAAATATAAAAAGAAACTACGAGAACTTTCTCATATGTTGTACATACATGTGCATTTCAGACATAAAATACTCATTAACTATAATTCTCATTTTCAAAAAAATAAATAAATAGATGAATAAAAAAAAAAAAATGGACAACTTAAAATTCAACACAATAGAAACGTATTCATATAAACATAAAAAAAAATTGCACCTAATTCTCTACATGGGGGAAACTAGGTATTTACTTTTTCCACCCTAAAGACACTAAAATGGATACTCACAATACGTGAAATCTCAACTAATCTATCTCAAATATCTAATCGCGACTATCTGAAATCTAGACTATCTAAAATTTTCATTTTGGATGTAAAAATATACATTATATACAAGTTAAAAATTTTCCATTATTTTCAGGGTTAGGCGAAAAATTTTCGTAATGAACTTTAACACACACACACACACACACACACAAAAAAAAAAAAAATAATAATAAAATAAAAAATAAAGTTAAGCAATATATTTTTTTACTGCTCAGTATGTTAAGATAAATTCTTTAAAAAATATTAGTGACAGAAATTGAATACAGCTAAATCTAGATGTGTTTGTATTGGTCTTGGAACAATAGGTTACAGTTATATAAAAAATTAAAACAACAGTACTCAATTCCCCTACACATGCACTTCCTCCCGTTAACCCATTTTTTCCTCAAAGAAAGAAACATCTCATACAATTAAATAAAAAATATCTTGTACCAAGCAGCCAATGTATTTTATTTTTTTTTAAATATCCAATATATTATGAAATGAAATTTCTTGCATTTTATCCCCTCCCTCCAGCTTCTTGAAATTAACTTTCTCAGGATTGAGGCTGGATTATCCCGATTTCAGAATGGGAATTTATGGTAAGAATAGTCAAGTGAATTAATACTAGATACTGGAAGTATGCTTTGTCGATAGTAGGTTTTAGTAAACCTGACAGTAGAATTTTACGTTGTCGTGTTCTTTAGACTTTGACTGTCCGAACTTTGTGTTCCATGAAGACTGATTATAAAATTCTGTACAAAATTAATAATAATCTATATGTAATTATTACTTCACATTACATAAATATCCATGAAGATTTTTTTTTTGGATAGAGTAATTTCGGTCAGACGCCTCATATTTTTTTGGAATTTGTGTATAAAATTCCACGATACACATAAAATAAAAGTAAAATAAGTAATATAAAAAAAATTAAGTAAATTCCTACTTTTTAATCATAAATATATAAAATAAACCCGTGCAGCATTAATGTCCCACGTTATCTTTATTGAACATTATTTTATAATCATCGTTGCGGTATTTTATTTTTTGTTGGCATCACTAATTTGAGATAAATCTTTCATTTCATTTAGGAAAACAATGGGAGAAATTTTTTTCTCCCATATAAAAATTAAAATTAATTAATTAAATTTAATGAATTAATTAATATTTGAAAAAACTGTATTAACATCAATTGTCATCCAGTACAAGTTTAAAAATTTTTATTTGAACTTGAATGGATGAATAGAAATTATTTTATTAACGATTGAAAATTCTAACAAGATATATATATAGAGAGTGTGAGCTAATAGTAGGAATTTAATAAAGAGAAAACTGACCAGTTAAACTCAGGGCATTGAGCTCACAGACTATTCCCACTAATTGTATATTGAAATCTTGAAGCGCCTTATTAAAATGAACCTATATACAAAATTTGAAGCAAATCGCATAATTCTGCATGAAAAACCCATTCATCTAAACTAAGAGGGGATTAGACCCCCCTTTCCCCCTTAAACAATGAACCCCCAAAACTAGTCAGTAAAGCACCTTATCACAATGAACCTATATACAAAATTTCAAGAAAATCGAAAAATTCTGCATGAAAAACCCATTTATCTAAATTAAGGGGGATTAGCCCACCCCCCGTTTCCCTCCTTTATACTTAAACAATGAACCCCCAAAACTAATAAGGGAAGCGCCTTATCACAAGAAAACTATACACAAAATTTAAAGCAAAACGGTTAGTTCTGTCAAGAGTTATCGTGTTACGTACATACGTACATACGTACATACATACATACATACATACATACAGAACGGGCGGGCACATTAGCTCTCAGGCTTTGGTAGCCTGTGAGATAATAAAAACAATCATGCTGTGCTATTTAATGTTAAATATACAACATGTACTGTGACAAAATATAAAACAATGATTAATATTTTCTTGCATTTGTTTTCTAAATCATTACACTAAATCAACGCACGTCACCCATACATTCAGGGTGAGACACCTCACTTGCGCGGGAGTTATGCAGTGCTTGTCATACGATCAGACAGAAATAAAAAAATACTCATACAAATATTCATATCTGGACTATGATTCAGTATGCAATAACAAAGAAAAATTAAATGAGTACAAAGAAACGTAGTAGTTAGGTTCAAATCAATATTAGTCATCCTAGTTTGTTCACGACTGAAATTATCTACTTATTTTTCAAAGAATGGATTTTAGTTGTTATTTAAGCAACAATTTAACATCAGTGAATTAGAAAAGGAAAATAAAAAGTAAAATAGTGTTTACATTGTTTTATTTGTTAATGGACCTGTTTTTTGACCGCAGTCTACTCAAAAAGTGTCGAAAGTAGTACAGTTTTCATGTCATCACATTTAACTAATGATGTAACGAAGACAATCACACTTCCTCATAGTTTGAAGTAGTTTTCTGTTCATTCCTTGCAAAGAACGTCTGCGTCACATGCGTGATCCAACTTTTCATTATTATTATCTCGACTTGCATCTTTTTTCGCGTTCTTACATTTTATTTTTCCCTTTTTCTCTTTAGGTGAAGTAAACTTAATACTGTTTGAACATTCATCAATGTCTGATGAACTGTCATGAGATCGTCCACTCGAATCAAAATTAATTTTTCTCTTGGTAGTTTTGCCATCTTTTTTGTTAACTTTCATACATTTTTGAAATATTTTCTCTAAATTTGCTTTAAGCATTCCTATAGTCAATAGAGGTTAAGATTACTGCCCTTTTCTTGATTCTGTGTTTTGCTGTCATCTGGCTAAGTCTCGGAATAGATTTCATGTAGGTGTTTGGTAGGTGATGGTGGTTTTACTCTGCTGATTTCAGGTTCTACATGCTGTAAATTGATTTGAGATGTTTTGATTAGCACTTTATTTGTTGGATTTGTCTCCTCTTTTGTCGTGTTTTCTGATACGAGCACTTGGATATCCGCTAATTCAGAAAACAGATGATATGATCTGGGAGAATGTTGTTTTTAAACGGGGAGATCCCAGTGACCTTACAACCACTGGTAGCTTTGCTAGCAGCCAATTTGTTCCAAGCATCGCATATTAAATAGGCCATCCGATACCGAGTCAATTTTCGATCAACATGCTGTTCAACTCAAGTGTTTTTGGCACGTTTGAAAAACGTTTTAAATGAACCAAAAAAGATTTATCTAGAGTGTTCAGATTATGTGTGCTGTGGGGACGCAGACAAAGAAGTGAGACTCCGTTTCGTTCCGCTAGTTCCAAAAGTGCAATAGAAAAAATCTGGGAACAGTGACCGTCAAGGTTTATAATGTTGTGCCCTGGTGCTTTTTTTGACAAGAAATGTTGCTCGAACCAATTGTAAAATATTTCTGAATTAACATATGCGTATTGGGGATTCTTATAGACATAAAATTTAGTAACATAAAAAATAAGACACGGACAGATAAATATCAATTTTATTAATCGCGGCATCTCGTACAAAATAAACTACGGCATCTATATCGGATCACAATGCGGCATGTATCCCAATTTGTACGGTACAGAGGCCACATATCACAGTTGCCTGCCCTCGCAAAGTAAAATGACGTAACCATACGCATTGTACGCTATACATACGCTACACTTAGTTTTGACTTCGAAATCATGCATGGATTTAGTAATTAGCGTATAAAATGTATTTAAGCATAACGTGTTTAAATGTTTGGATAGTGAAATCATGCACAAATAACTCCAGTCTCTACATCATTACTTAATGATTATTTTGTGACTTGGCAATTACGCAACACAAAGAAGTTATTGCACCTTATTATGTGAGGGAGATAATTTGATTAAGAGCCTACATCAGTCATGCGAAAAAGCGCGCAAGCTAATGTTAATTCTATAGGAAGGTTCTTGGCAGATTCCTCGCTTGCGTTTTAATATTTTTAAGTGATTTTTTTTTTCATAGGATAGCATAGGTCGATCTCCAACGTTGTTAATTTTTACTTTTCGATTTTGGTTCCAGATTTTTTTATATAAGGGTACTTCCACTTTCAGAACCGGTTCCAACCTGTTCCAAAATTGAAAATGTCCGCTTATAAAAAAAACAAATCAAAAAAGTAAAAACTAACAAATTTAGAGATCGACCTCAACATTCCTATGGAAAAAAAACATTTAAAAATATTAAAATGCAAGCGAGAAATCTGCCAAGAACCTTTCCATAGACTTAACATTAGCTTGCGCGCTTCTTTGCGTGACTAATTTAGGCTTAGGTTGATTGTAGACGCCCTATTCTCCTGCTGTGATATTGCCAAGTCTCAAAATTTTCATTAAGTAATGATGTAGAGACTAAGTGTGATTTCAGAATGAAAATATAAGAGTTAATATTATAGCTAAAATTCAATTTACACGATCTCAGAACATTTTATGGTAAGAGAGTCACGAGACTTGTCTACATTTTTTGCATGTGATGTTTTTGATGGGATTGTTTAATTTAGAAAACGTCTATAATTGATATGTTTTCTTCGAAATTTTTATTTTATTTTTTATTTATTTTTATTTTTTATAAAAAAACAATAATCGATAAAAATAATAAATTACCTTTTAGTAAATTTCTTTTGTTTATATTTCTAGCTTCACGTTGTATTTAATATTAGCTATATACGATACAAGAACTACATCGATTTTTTATGGAATTCTTTATATCCCTTTCTCATATTTTTGTGCATAACAAAAAAGTAATACATTTTCTTCTGTTGAAACGAACTCTCTAACCAGAACTATCAGATTTAATATTCCACATAGCACAGGCTTATTGATGAAAATAACCTTTTATGATTAAAATAGATGTCGTTAAGCAAAATTATTTTTAGAAACCAATACCCTGTTAGTTTCTTTCTTTCTATTCATAAATTCTTTTAGTCAAGTGTTTTTGCCTTTCCTATGCTACAAAAGAATCCAATATGTAAGAAAAAAAATCCATTAAAGAAAAAAAAATGTGCGAATTATATATTTTCGTGTGTATATATGTTTCAAAATGTAATACCTCATTTTAACACTTTAAAAGGGCACATTGGAAAAAAAATTGCGAATTATATATTTTCGTGTGTATATTTGTTTCAAAATGTTATAACTCATTTTAACACTTTATAAGAGCACATTGGAAAAAAAAAGAGTCCCTGATATTATATAGTAAATTCTACATATTTATCTAAATAACAAATATTTATACGTTTATTTTTACTTTATTATGTTATGTATATGAGAAAAAAAATTGTACCCTATTGTTTTAATGTAAAATCCTAATTTCTAGAAATTTTTATTTTTTAAACTGACTGTCTGCAATGTAAAATAATTGCTTTCAATTTCCTAATTCTTTAAGGTACAGGGAAAGTTTTGCAAAAACGAAGTATGGGTACTCAATGCTTAAAAACGTTTAGTCATAATAATATACATTTTAACTTTTTCTTTAGTTATTAAAATACCATCAAATACTCTAATAATTTATTCAACGCTAATAGAATTGCTTAACACTAAAGTAATTAACCAAAAAACATTGCTAAAATGAAACGAGAATATACGTTTACTTTTTCCTTTAGATAGATTTGATTTTATGAAATGACTAACAGGCATCGATTGCTATGCTGTTCTGTTTCTCCAAATGAACCTTGAATCAAACCACATATATCGTTTTTTAATGCAATAAAGAACTTTACCTGTAATGTATTTCGGAATTGTTGAAAACGAAACAAACGCCACTACGCTTTCAAATTTTCTAACAGGTCGGACAATATTGAAGCTTTTAGTCGATCATTTATGGTAGAAAAAACGACAGAACAATATGCAATATAACAAAACCATCCTGAAAAAATATCTAACTAACAATCCAAGTCTTATAAAAAGTCGTCCGGTAGGACCTTTTTAAAAGACTAATCTTTCCCACTCAGGTTGATCTGATTAAAGAACTTTCCTTCACAATTCTATAACTAATCAACGATAGAACAACATTCAATAGACTAAAGTAATCCCTAGCACAGTATCTAACTAACAATGCAAGTTTCACTAAAATACATTAAGTAGAACCAACGTTTTAAAAGAGGTAATATTTCATAATCGCGTTCACCGGATTATAGAACTTTGAACCATAATTATTTAACTAATCAACGTAAAACAATACATAATTTACTAAAACTATTTATGAAAAATTGTGTGACTAACAGTGCAAATATCATCAAAATCCGCCCAGTAGAACTTTTTAAATATGCGAATCTTGCATAATCGTATTTGTAGAAAACTAATCCATTCATTTCAATCAACTTAATATTTTCCACTCAAAGTAAAATAAAGAAAGAAGGAAAATGATGAAGCACAGAAAAAACCCAACGATAATTTTTTTCTCATCTCTTCAAAAACAAGTGACCTATCCTAATTTATGACTCTTAAGTTTCAAGTTTATCAAGCAATAGATATTTATTACCTCGTTATAATCGTCACTCTTCTAATAATGTGAGTATCTTCATAATTCATGATTTGTGATTATGTTATTATAAACTTGTTACAGAACTAAAAACATTTAAAAAGACAATTATTTATCATTAAATGTAACTTGTGAACTTACAGTTGTGCAACAAAATTCTTCAGAAAAATCCTTAATTATTTGTGAAATATATATGTTAGTGACGTCAATTTATTTCAAAGAACTGATGCAACATCACTTTTAACTTTCCAAACTTTGTGAAAATAAGTCAGTGTATTACAAAATCCCATTCTGTAAAGTCACAGGAAAAAATGTTTCCTGATGCTAAAATTAATCTAATTCTAAATGTAAACCTTTTAAAACTTTAATTAATGTAGAATATAGTTTTTAAAATCAGTGCTTACGTGAAACCATTTATTCAGTGTGAATTAATATCATTGTTTACAAGTTTTATTTCAGCGGTGGTGCATCTAAACAGGATTATTTAAGAAGTGAATATAATAAGTTCTCAACTATTGGATATATAAATCCGTGGACACTTCTAAAATTGGATAAACCATAGAAAAGGTAAGGAATTCCTTTTCTTTCTGTATGTTGAAGACTAGAGTTAATCTTAATTCGAAAAATCTAATATTCTGATGTTTAGCGCTTACCTAGGTGGCCTCGCCCCTTCAACAGTATTCACCTGATTACAGAAGTTTTCCTCATAATTATGTAATTGAAAAACGCAGAACAATATTCAATATATTCAAGCCTTTCCTGAAAAAATGTCTATCTAACAGTGCATCCCATCCTTTCACCAAAATTCAAGTTATAAGAATCCGCAACAAAATTCGCATTTCCATTTTATATATATACTAAATAAATGAATAAAATTTCCGAATCAAAAGTAAGACTGAACTTAAGAACGAATACAGGCATAATGTAGCAAAGATAAAAACATTTTTCTTCATTTACTGTTTACATGCAACATTCAACATGCAACACTAACATTACATCAATTTACTTCAATATGTGTTTATATGTAGTATATATATTTTGTATTAGTACAATCCCAATTAAAAATGACTCAGAAAAAAATGGATTCATGTAACTCATAAAACTGTCTTGCAGTGTTACGCTTGTACAATAAATATTAGAATATATACACACCCTAATAAAGTATGCAATTAACATTTTATACATTTGTATCGCCCAATTATGGAAGGGAAAAAATGTTCCGCTTGGTAATTATATCTTCTTTAAATGTATATTAAAGTATAAGCTTAAGAGGGCATTTTTATATTGAACAAGTAATATAAAAACTTTTTTAAAGTCAATTCCTACTTAGGTTACATAGAAAAAAAAAATTAAGCGATCTACACGCTTCGCCACTGACGGTATTTATTCCTAAATTTATATCCTGCTAAATATCTTACATAAGAGAAATTTTTGAAATGTATTAAAAATTAAATTAAAAAAAAATAGCTAAAATACCAAAAAATAATAGCTCGAAAAGTATTTCTCACAAAATTGTTAGACAAACTGCGTTAGAAAGTTAAAAAAATTGTATTTTTCTTGATATAAATTTAAAATCTAATGATTATGCCGTTTTTCAAATATTGAATTTCAAAAATTACCAAACTTCACAATAAAGTGACATAGCGATGTTACAATTAGCGATAAAACAGTTCTTTTCTTTCAAATATTCATTAATTAATTTAATTTTATTATTTAATTTTAGTTTTATACTTCATTTCTGTTCAAAAGTATAGACTCACTCCACATTTATAGTCTCCTTCGCCCGCGAGCCGCCTGATCTTCGTCCGTGAAATGCTCCATTATCTTTTTACGTGTGAAGGTGAGACTATAAATATGGAGTGAGTCTATACTTTTGAACAGAAATGAAATATAAAACTTAAAATTAATTAATTAAATTTAATGAATGAATTAATATTTGAAAAAACTGTATTAACATCAATTGTCATCCAGTACAAGTTAAATTTTTTTTATTTGAACTTGAATGGATGAATATTAAACATTTTGTTAACGATTGAAAATTCCATCAAGATATATATAGAGAGAGTGTGAGCTAATAGTAGGAATTTGAAAAGGATCAAATTTAAAAAGTTTTCATGCTATCGCACAAATTTGGCTTAAAACTTCAATTTTAGCGTACATTTTGTTTTCAAGCGCTCCAAACTTCACTTTGGATTCCACGTTCAATGCTGTCAAAATGTTTAGAAATTATAAAGATGTGAAGTTTTCACTTACCAGTATGGAATTACTTTTTAATATTTTTATTCATATGTTCCATATAAATTAACTTTCTTGCTGATCTTTCTCTGTGATGTAGTAACCAACACACTTATGTGATTTTCATACATTTTAAAACATTGATAAAATATGGATTACTATGCAAGTATTTGCAAAACATATGTATATGAATTATAACCAATTATTTTATTCTTTAGATACCCTTTTTGGATTAACGTAAACTTGTGCTAATCATACAAATACATAAAGAAATGAATGTAACTTCCTGTTTGTTGGTATTTTAATTTACAGCAGTTTCAAACTTAAATGTTCAAAAATTTCAGTGAAATTATAATATGCCTGCCATACCTTATTGAACACAAAGAGGCAAGGATATTTAGTTTATAAAATTATTCTGTCATAGATTGCATATCTGAAAGGTTGTTCTAGATTCCCTATATTCTATGCTAGTTGTACTTGACGGTCTAACCTGTTCCATAGTTGTTCAATTGACTAAGCATCTACGTTGTTATCGTATGTCTTTGTACAAAAATTTTGGGATATTACATCATTCGAAACGGTGTTATATATTTTTGATAGTAAAGATAGATGATTAATGGTTACCATTAGCATGACCGTGATCCAGCCACGTATTTTAATATGGCGCAACTTTTATCAGATTTTATGGAGGAAACTACAGCACACTGTATTCGTGTTCAATTATAATGTTAAAGCGGTAGGCAATGATGCAAATCCTTGTCTCATATATACCTGGTGTTTACCAATGTATACCGACAAAAACATTGGCATTTGATTCAGATCTAGATTATTTCTAGAAGGATATCTTAAAATGTGGAAAAAAGTTTATATGACATATAAGAAAGTTACAATTATTTCCTAAATATTTTACATAATTTAATGCTTTAAAAATATTTAAAAGTGATATTTCAGGAGATATGTTGTAAGTAGGTATAATTACAATGTAACTTATCACAGTTGCTACAATGAAGCGATTTGTATTTACTACTAAAATATCTAAAAGCATTATGAAAATAATATGATACTGTATCTTAATAAAAAGCCAACAATTATGCCATTGGCCTCCAATTTTAAGCGGATATTCTACTAGATTATTTTTAATTTCCAGGCATGATATTACGTAGATGAGACAAAATGCAAGTCGCAACAAATCGACGTAAGCAAATAAGTATATACTTGGAATTCAGTAAATAAATATGATTTCAGCAATACATTTATCAACATACATGCTATGTTTTGGAAAAAAATGTCTTATAAGCAGATTAGCAAAGACGAGAACCAAAAGTTGATACTGGATGTTATATTGGCAATTCCAAAACAAATTTGATTCAAGAAACGGGAATACACATGCTGTACTTTTCCAGAAGATTTTCGTGAAAATTATATATACGCTTCTATGCTGAACAGAGACAACAAAAATGAAAATAAATAAATAGTGTTACAAATTCGTAAATAACTAGAAAATAGAGATGTGCATATTGAAATTAAAACCTTTGATTATAAATAGTTTGAAAAGATCTACTGAAAGATATTATGTTACAAAAGTCCAAAAATCTGTGAACTATCATGAAAATTTAGTATAAATATTGGTTTATTTCTAAATTTATATGTAGTCCGTTGGAGTGTACATGAAAAACTCTCTGCCATGAGCCATGTAACTAAACTTTTCACGTTTCGGAGAAAATAGTATTCTTATCAAACAACCTAAAATCATGATTAATGACTTAATTGTTTTTTTTTCTTTTTTTTTTTAAAGTTAAGAATGAGTATTATCCAATACAGTTCATTAATATAATTATAAATTAGAAAAATAAGGATTAAAAAAGAGAATAAAACTATGTATTTACATTATTCTATCTTTACAAGAAGAAAGTATTGGATTCATGAAAATTTTCGACTTCCGGTTTTCGACGTATTTATACGCTTTATAAGGTCTTGAACACGATTTGACTGTTTTAAGAAAATGTGTGTCTGTCTATGTGTACGTTCTTGTTGATTAGGTTTTGGTGTAAATCCCCCAACACGTGGCGCTGCTAGGCTGCATTTTTCAGGATTTGTACAGTTTTAGCGATAGTCGTATCTCAAAAACTAATGCACGGAATTTAATAAAAAATTTCGATTCAGTTCGACATTGATATAAATTTGTGCTTATTAGATTTTGGTGTATGTGAAATCTATATGGAAATATGAAATGCCCCATAGATAGATAGAAAAAAGTTTTTTGATTGGCACGTCGGACTAGTTTCATTTCCATACAAATTTTACAGCGCTGTCAAGATTATGGTGAATCAGGTACATATTTAAAAAATCAAAATTTTAAGCGAAATATCCGTTTTGTACATTACGGTACATTCGATTATACACATAATCGTTTATTCAATATTTAAAAATATTTTCTTTAAAATATATATAGAAACGTCAAAAACGTCCAAGTGGAGAAAAATATATTTTTTGTTTCTGTTCTCCTGCAGTCTGGCTCCAAAATTCCATAGCATGTTAGAAAAATGTAGAAAAATATACCTAGTATTTAACAAAGAAAACATTATATACAAATATGATATTCTGTTTGATTAGATATTTTTTTTAATTAATTACTTATTGAAATTGCCGCAAAATAATACCAAACGAGAGCAAAATGTATTGTCAGTAAGAAAGTAAGAATGACAATGAACAAGTAATACAAAACTTTTTTGTATTAATTGAAAAATCTTTTTAAATTAATGTGCATTCAAAGCATGCCGGTATGACAATATACCATAAAAATCCGACTAAATAAATCATACAGCAATAAAATAGAATTAAAGCAAGCACTGGAGATTACTTGAATTTTTACCATCGTCGTCAATAAAAACAATGGGTAAGTGTGATCGAAGATCGTTCAAAGGGTTTCGTTTGATATTCCTTTCCAAACATTTTCTCCTTTCTTTAATAAATTCAAATAAATTTCATTTAGCAAAAAAGACATGTTTTTTTATACAGTAAAAATTTACCGGTCTATTTTTCTCGTTTTTTCGAATATCTAAAACAGCCCGATAGCGTGCGAAGCTACCTATTATAATCTGTCATAATAATATCTGTCATGTGGACTAAATACGATATTTAAAAAAAAATAATTTAAAAATAAAATATGTTGTACACCTTCAAAATGTTAAAATATGCGAATATTTCCATAATCGGGTTTTTATCATGATTCAATACTTTCCTCAAACTCATATATTTACTATTCTCTATTACTCGTATTGATACTCGCTTTGTATTATTCTGAAACATTTGAAAAATCCTTTAAACTTCCGATATGACGTCAGATTTTCTTTTTAATTCTCTAATGACGTGTTATTAATCTGCTTAGTGTACATACACATACTCATACTCCTTGTATTATTGAGAAATCTTTTCGTTTTATTACAACTATGACGTCAATCAATTTTATTTCATATAATCTTTTTTTCAATTGGTGATACTTTTTTTTTATTTCCATTTTTCACGTGGAAACTGTCTGATAAAAAATTAATTATTGTAGAAAGAATTTCATCGTCGATTTTTAAATTTGGCGTCTGCTATAACGAAAAATGTTTAAATTGAATAGGAAAAGGCTGTTAGAATTTTGGTTTTTATCTCTATTTATTAAAATAATACGAATTTTTCAAATTTTTATATTTTGAGCTCTTCATAGGTGCTATTCAGATTTATACACAAAGTTTCAACTCTGTAAGCTATATAGTTTTTGAGAATGGCTCTGTGACAGACAAACAACGAAGCGGGAGTAATAGTGTTTCGTGAGATGAACGAAACCCTAAAAATGAAAATAATATTTTTAGTTTATTTTTAATTTACACTAAAATAAACAAATTATGCTACAATACTTAATTTCTAGACAGATTACTGTGAATTCCGCCATGACATATTTAATGAAGAATAAATTTGATAAATTTAGCGAAATGTTTGTATTCAAATTTTAACTGTTTTTGTACATAAATGGAAAATATAAAGCTGTTTATTCTGGACACAATATGCTAAATTCTTTTCACTGACTTATTACACAAATCCTGAAAATTAATCCATTTAAAGATCCCGAATGTTACTGAAATTGATTTGTATATTAATTCAAGATCAAACCATTTATTTGATTAATAGGAGACATATTACCATAAACACAATTTGAAGGCATTTATAAACAAATTTAACGAATAAAGTGTTCATTGTTAGAGTTTAATTTATTTTTAAGAATTTCATTTCATGGTCAAAATATAGACAATGACTGTGGAAATAGACATAACAACCTTTCCAATTAATACAGAAGTACCAAGGACACAAGCAGTGTATATAACAGATACCGTAACAAAAGATAATTTATAATTTTAGATGAGTCACCAGAAACAATACATAGAATACAACGGATTACTGTACAATGTTCAGACAATACAAAAGCAATATACAATATACACAAATCTTAATTAGATTTATTGTTATTTGTGCACTTATTAATAGAAACAATGAAATTTATTCATGAATACAAAATGAATATTTGAAACATTATGTAATCAAAAAGGAAATTTCACGCATGGCTCATATATTAAAAAGAACTTTCCAACAGTAAAAGGATATTGTTACGAAATGTCTTTGCATCATACGATGAATCAAAATATCTAAGTAAACATTTGAAAAATTAAAAACATATTCCATTTGGAAACCCATTTTATGTAATTAACACCCATAGTTGATTATATGTTCAAAATCTTTTGTGCTTTCCTGTATATGTTCTCAAACATTTTATACAAAACACACAGTAAACTAAATTTTAATTAAGCTGATAAACACAAACATAATTACTTAAACTCATTACCTGGCCGTCCGGAGAGAACTTAACCATATGTTTTGGTCAAACCTTGTATTTGAATTTATTTGAATTATAATAATGCACGAAAAGGCAGTAAAATTTTAATCAGTTAAAAAATATGCAACACAGTTAGAAATGCAATTTTCAGAACTACCGTCAATATAATTAACTCATGTTTTTAGGGCAGCACTGTCTATGGTGTAGATAATTTATACATGCCACATAAATTTAATAAAATATATTTAAACTTGAAAATGCATAACAGAAATAAATTTTTACGATTGTTTCTAATAGACAATAATGTATCTAATTTATTATCTGTGGTCCTGTAAAAAAATATTATATGTTGCATCTAATATTTCATGTGCGGAAAGTGTTATATAGCACCTCATCTACCATATATATAAAACACAAACGGAAATTTCGTTCCGTTCCTTTATAACTCGAGTTCTGCCGAATGGATTTTGATGGAACATACACTGTTCGAGAGATAGTTTTTCAGGGAAAATTTTAGTATATAACGTTCTACGTATATTAGTTATAGAATTATGATAGAAAGTTCTGTTATTTTGGCCGAAAAGGTTACCATTGCTAAGTTTTTGGCGATCATTACTGTTGCAGAAAAAAAAGAAAAGGCTATACATGTCGAAAAATAAAAGAAAAACTGTTACTAATTTTATTTAAAAAAAGAAAGAAAGAAAGAAAGAAGGAAAAAAGAGTTTTGATGAGAGAATATTATAAAACGAAAATATTTAATTTAAACATGATTGGGAATTTTCGTAATGCTTAAAAAAATATTCAAAGGGCAAGATTTCTATATTAAAACAATATTTGGCGATGTATCTTTTGTTTTTGGCGATTTTGATTTTAATTTTGACCCCAAACAATTTGATTTTAAGCCAAAAGGTGTCTTTTTACTTACCCATTATACGTAGTATAGGGTAAGTCTTGCAATCGTTTTGAAAATCGAAAAAAAATTTTTGACGGATTTACAAGTTTCAGACACTGGAGATTCCGAAAAACATATTTTTAGAAAAAAAAATTTGCCGTCCGTCTGTGTGTCTGTAAACGCTCTATCTCCCGAAAAAATTGAGATAGAGACTTGCAATTTGGTATGTACTTAGTATGTAATAATGGGAAGAAGCCTATTTCATTTCAATAACCTCGATTAACCGGAACAATTTTTTTCGGACTCTCGAAATATTCGTTCTGATGAAAGGTATATAAAAATTTTCGAAATTGTTTATTTTAAGAAATGAATATAAAAGACAATAAAAAAACAAATTTTGAATAAAGCATGAAGTCGATCGGATAATTAGTTGCCTAGATATTTGGAATCCTATTTACCACACTCTTCGATTTTTCATGACCCTGTATTTCATCCAAATTTCACTTCAAAGATATATTTTAATTCGAAATGTGACGATTAATCAGATGCAATAAACCGCTAGTTAATAGGATTATTATTTTTGAAGCTATAAGGAAAAACCTCTTTCAAGCAATTCAGTAATCGAGCCTTTAAAGTTTGTGTCGTCATCAAGCCACGATTTTATTTGAATTGCAATGCATTTTATAAGTAGTTTACACATTTTTATTTTAATATTTTACATTATGCATATCCATGATGGGTAAGTATTACGGTGGCCCCCAACGACTAGTTTTTTGTTGCAGAAAGAATTGAAATGGCTATACATCTCGAAAAATAAAAGAAAAAACTGTTACTGATTTTATTTTAAAAAAAGAAAGAAAAGAAAAAAAGAAAAACAGTTTTGATGAGAGAATTTAAGCCAAAAGGTGTTTTTTTAAGTGTACGACTGCATTTTCGCTGTAATTTTTTTGTACTTTTCAGTTAGCCGGACGCCAGTGATATATATACATGTATATATATATACACATATATCTACACAAATACATGTATATACATACCTATATATACACTTATATGTATGAATATATACATACATATATATATATATATATATATACACATATATCTACACAAATACATGTATATACATACCTATATATACACTTATATGTATGAATATATATATATATATATATCACTGGCGCCCGGCTAATCGAAAAGTACCTTTTTTTATTCAAATGCAAACTATATTAATATTAATGGCAATATACTTCTATTTACTTCTACATATGAAATTGCGTTCCCGCTGCTTTAACTCGAGTTCTGCTGTATGCATTTTCGTAGAACTTAAACTGTAAGATAATTTTTCAGGGAAGGTTTTATTGTATAACATATCGTTCTACGTAGCTTAGTTATAGAATTATTCTGGGAAGTTCTATAATCAGATCAATCCGATTATAAAATATTAGCTTTTTTAAAAGATTTTGCCGAATGGATTTCGATGGAACCTACACTGTTAGATAATTTTCTAGTTTAGTTATGAGAGAAGTTTTATTATGTAACATATCATTCTGCGTTGCTTAGTTCTAGAATTATAGGGGGAAATTCGAAAATCGGGTGACCATTTTTTTATCAAATATTAGCCTTTTCAATATTTGATTCCGATTATGAAAGATTAGCCTTCTGAAAAAGTTCTACTGGACGGATTTTGATGAGAATTGTATTGTTAGTTAGTATTGATATTTCAGGAATGGTTTTAATGTACTACATATTGTTCTACGTTGCTTAGTCAAACAGTTATGTGTGAAGGTTATATAGTCAGGTGAACCTGATTCCGAAAGATTAGCGTTTTTGAAAGTTTTTTCTGGGCGTATTTTTTGCGACTTGCACTGTAAGTAGATAATTTGTAAGGATTGTTTTAGTATATTTTATATCGTTCAGTTAGTTTTAGAATTATGTGGAAAAGTTCTATAATAAGATGAACCCGATTATGAAAGATTAGCCTTTATAAAAACTTCTACTGAATGGATTTTGTTAGTTAATTTGTTTGCATTGTTAGTTTGACAATTTTTAGTGATGGTTTTAGTATATTGCATGTAGTTTTATCATTCTTTAGCAAACCTTAACTGTAAATGACCAAATAAAACAGTTGGTCCTTAACAGCTAAAATTTTGACTGCACATTAGAAAATATAATAGCGCAATCACGTCATTTTTCAGTAATGTGGAAGGATATTCCAGGTAAATATACAGATTGCTTTCAAATACAAGGCATATTAAACGATATATTTCGTTTTATTCAAGGTTCATTTGTAGAAACCGACCAGCGCAGCGCGCGTAGCTTACTAGTTAATGTATACAACAGTTTCTTATCGAGAAATGAATTCAATTACTATATACAGACAGGCAATACAGTGTTTTGTTTGTTCATATAACACAACGCTTTTCAACCAGTGTGACGTCGCAGATTGGTGTGCCTCGTCATTATCACAATTGCAAAGAAGTATGTATGTGAATAATCTCAAGTGAAAAGAAGTATGTATGTGAACGTATCTCAAGTGCAAAGAAGTATGTATGTGAATGTATCTCAAGTGCAAAGAAGGATGTATGTGAATGTGTCTCAAGTGCGCCATGAAAATGCACAGTTACACTCAATCAAGATTTTACTAAGTAATCTAGTATATTCAGTATACTTCAGCGTATAATGCCGGGGCCTCCGAAATAGCTCAGTTTGCTCTTTTTACCGGGCCTGTCACAAGTTATAGTGACGTCGCAAACGAGATCCAGTCCAGTCAATCTATCCCAGAAGAAAAATTTATTATGGAGAGCATTTCCGCTCTTAAAATTTGCGATTATATAAATAATAGTAGTAAATTTCATAATCATGAAATAATAGGGAATTAATAAACTTCTTTTATAAAAGAAAAATAAAAGATTTATATAAAAACATTTGAATATTAATATATCTGATTGAACACATTGACTTACATTTTCCTAAAAACATTATTTTACAATAAATATACGTACCAAAAGTATAATACATCTCACAAAAACTGTACAAAATTAATCCCATTACCCCCCTTTTTACCACTACATACCATAATACCATAATTTAACCAAAACACAATAAATATTAATTTAAATAGAGAAATCGATATTTTTCAATTGTAGAGACCTTGGCATTTTTTTAAAGCTTGGCACAATTCAGCTTTCATAAAACGAGACTTCTGGCGGAATGATACGAACAGCTTTGAAGACAAACCTAATGAACTTTTATGTTTGTTTACACGAGGGAAAGTCGTTAAGTAAGACAGAAAAGATAGTTAAATAATAACTTACAATGATATTCACTTCAAAACTATTTTTATTTCTTAACATATTTTCCACTCATATTTATGCACTTATATCACCGTTTTATCAGTGCCCCAACAACAGCTGCATAACATTCTTTGGGTTGCTGTCTCAGCCACATTAGGACTTCAAGTTGAAACTTTTCATCATCTGAAAACATCATCTTTCTTCCAACAGGGTTTTTTAGTGGACTAAACAGGTGAAAATCGCTTGGGGCTAAGTCGAAGCTGTATGGTGGATGTTGAAGAAGTTGCAAGATGGTGTTCACAGATGAAGAAAAGGTTCTACTTGAAGTCCTAATGTGGCTGAAACAGCAACTCAAAGAATGTTATGCAGCTGCTGGTGGGGCACTGATGAAACGGTGATATAAGTGCATAAATATGAGAGGAGAATATGTTAAGAAATAAAAATAGTTTTGAAGTGAATATCATTGTAAGTTATTATTTAGTTATCTTTTGTGACTTACTTAATGACTTTCCCTTGTACATGTAAATATGTATAGAAACATTTTATTAAAAATATATATTATTGTTTTTCACATGAAATTACTTTTATTTGTATATAAACTAGAATTTAGAACAAATAAATAAATAATAGAACAAATTGTGTAAACATTGAAAAAAAAATGTTGTGTATATGAAATAGTTAATAGGTTGTCATAAAATATGTAAGTAAAATATGCAAATTTATTTTACTCCACAAGGCCATTTTCTATATCTACTTCCGTAATCATTCAAACTTAAAAGTTTGATAAGTGAGATTGTAAACTTTTGCAACTACTATCGAAATTAGTTAATTTTCTTTAAAAAGTTGGAAAAGGTAATATCAAAATTGTTGCGAATTCAAATGTATGCAGCATGAAACACCTGTAAAATAAATTTTTGAACACCACGGAATAAATTTACATGAATAGATTAGTCGATTCAAGGACAAAAGTTAAAGTCGATGCTCAATAAATTTTAATTATTATAGTCAATATCATTAAGATATTTTTCAATTTCAACTGTCCATAGTATTTTTTCTTCCAATGTGTTTTTTTCTATTTTGATAACTTATTTACAATATTTTAGATGTTATGTTTTCATTGCACCATTTTTAATACTTTCCAACCTAAATGTTGGAAAGTGTTTATGACTTCGGTTTGTCTGGACGTCTGGCCGTCTGCCGTCTGCCCGTGCTGTAAACACGTAAATATGAACGGATTGACCTGAAATTTTTGTGCATGTTCTCTAATTCAACAGATGTGTGTAGCACTTATGATTTTTTTACAGGACAGTCAAAAGTGTTCCGTTACATTACAGTCAATGGGAAATAATCGTTTCAAGTGAATTTTTATGATGCTACGCCATTTGAAACTTGATAAAATTGGTATATAATTATGAAGCACATTAAAACATGATTTTTGTAGAATATGGCGTTCAAAGCATTTATTATTTGTTTATAGGGTCAAACAAAACAATTCTGTTACACATTGTTCTATGGGGAAAAGTCGTTTGCAGCGTAATTTAGTGATATTTCACTATTTCGAACATAAGGAAAATTATATATATTATTCATGTGCACTATAAACTGCTCTCTTGAAAGTTTGGTGTGCATTGCGTTTATTTACAGGGACAGTCAAAAGTATTTCGTTACATTACACTCATCGTGAAATAATCGTTTCAAGTACATTTTGATGATGCTACGTCATTTGAAACATGATGAAATTGATAGATAATTATGAAGCGCATTAAAACATGCTTTTTGTAGAATATAGGGTGCAAAGCATTTATTACTCGTTTACAGGATCAAGCAAAAGAATTCTGTTACACATTGTTCTATGGGGGAAAATCGTTTGCAGTGTAATTTAGTGATATTTCACTATTTCAAACATAAGGAAAATTATATACATTATTCAGGTGCACTATAAATTGCTCTCTTGAAAGTGTGGTGTGCATTGCGTTTATTTACAGGGACACACTAAAGATATCGCTAACAGTACATATGCGATATTTACAGTCTATGTGTGATAAGTCGTTTTAAGCTTTTGTTTTGTTTTTTAAGTTTAACTAATTCTTTTCATGTTACGTGTGTGTTTATAAACTCGGTTGATCATATACAGTGCTACACAAGAGAATCCGTAGGTATTACAGACTGTGGGAGTGAATTGCTTAAAGGTAGTTTTTAATTGTGTTACACATGCTCCTGCTGAACTATATTTAGTAGACTAGTAGAAGTTTGCAGAATATAAATAAATTCCTACACAGGGCAACGCAAAGAAAACTTTCATTATCGTTTACGTTTGATAATTGCTGCGAGTGAGTTTTAAGTTGCCTTTTAGATTGATATGTGGTGTGTACAAAAGTCTTCAGATTATATACAGGGCTGTACAAAAGATTTCGATTGCATTTCTATCGATTGGCGAAAATTGCTAAATATGAATATTCAAACTGAACTAAATTTAATCTTGCTATATATCCACATCTATTGATCATATACAGGGCTACACAAAATAATTCGACTATTTTTTGCCACTGGAAGGTAATTTCGAAAACTGTATTTTTTATTGTGTTATATTTTTTCTATATGTTCCCTGTATGTTTACTTACATATCTTATTTTACCTTATTTAACGGTGTAGTTTCGTTACAGTTTTCCGGCTCTGTTGAAAACTGTTTCATAATATATGCTTGACGCATAATTTTTCGTTCTTGTTTAAAAAATTTTATCGTCTGCTTCTTTTATTTTTTTTTCCATCGATCATTTCGCTCTTTTCATTTTGAAGACAAACATTCGTTCATATATTGCGGGGATATTTTCATTGTCGTTAGGGTTAACAAGTTCAGTACCATCATCTCGTTTAATTCTACCTTCACGAATTATAAAACGTTCATATAAATGTTTAATGCAGATCAATGCTGTTGAAATAGGAGTAAAATTATCACGATGTAATTTTCTGAGCTACAATTTCTTCTTTTAATTATCCGCTGGGAATAGGATGATTGTAAGGTATGAAGGTTTCGTTCATCTCACGAAACCCTATTATTAACCCTTCGTTGTCTGTCCGTCACAAAGCCGATTCTCAGAAACTATTTAACTTACAGGCATGAAATTTTGTGTACTTATAGTTGAACACCTGCTATGAAGCTCAAAATAAAAAAAATTGAAAAAATCGTATTATTTTAATATATAGCGATAAAAAATCAAAAATTTAACAGTCTATTCCTATTCAATTTAAACATTTTTCGTTATAGCAGTTATCAACAATTAAAAATCCACAATAAAATTCTTTCTGCAATAATTAATTTTCTATTAAAGATTTCACGTGAAAAATGAAAATGAAATTAAAAGTTTCACCAATTGAAAAAAAAAAGATTAATATGACGTCATATTGGTAATAAAACGGAAATTTCCAAACATTTCTCAGTAATACAAGGAGTATGAGTATGTATAAATATAAAAAGCAGCTTAATATGACGTCATTAGAGAATTAAAAAGAAAATTAATTTGACGTCCTATTGGAAGTTTAACGGATCAATATGAGTAATACAGATAACAAGTAGATATGACGTCAGCAAGTGATTATAACGTCATATGAGTTTGAGAAACGTATTGAATCATGATAAAAACCCGATTATGGAAATATTGGCATATTTTAACATTTTGAAGGTGAATATACAACATGTTTAATTTTGAAATTGATTTTTTTAATATCGCATCTAGTCCACATGACAGATATTATTATGACAGAGTATAATAGCGGGCTTCGCCAGCAATCTGGTCGGTTCAGTTATTCGAAAAAAGAAGAAAAATAGATCGGTAAATTTGTACTTTATAAAAAACATGACTTTTTTTTGTGAGGGGGAATTTGAAATTTATTTGGATTTATTAAAGAAAGAATAAAGTGTTTTGAAAGGAATATAAAACGAAACCCTTTGTTCGATCTTCGATCACACTTACCCACTTGTTTAAATTCCTGTTGTCACATCTTGAAAAGAAATTGCGCAAGAATTAAAAAATTATAGCAATGTATATAGAATACTCAAACACGTAGCTTTTGGACTTAATTTGGAAATAAAATTACAGTAAACATATTCAAACATATGCACAGTCAACCCCAAAAAATCAGAACGTCCCATGTTATTTACCAACAGAAAGACAAAGATAAAATTTATTTACAAATGGGAATGAATAATCATTTAATTGAAAATTTAAGTCTTTAAACGTTGATTTGATTTGATTTGATTGCCTAAGAGGGACTGCTCAGACAAGGAAACCTTGTCTTTAGAGCATAGTATCCCTACCGGTCACTCTATTAAGGTCTTAAAAAATACAGTGTTAAATCGCAACTGAAGCTGCCGGAAAACACGACAGTGGGCGGCGATTCCATAAATATAAGTATGAAAGAAAATCAGCCTAAGTCCATCCCTGACAGAAATACTCCAATCGCGAGCAACTGACAGGGACTGATCGAGTGCTCCATGACTGCCGGAAAACAGATTTTCCCTCGCGACACTGCGTCGAATGGCATCTGTAGGTGGGGGAAGCTTTTGTGTGCGCCGGACAAACGTCCTCGCGACAAGCGTGCCATCTAAGAAAAATTTGAGAGGTAAGTTTAGGTGGTCATATATGTTTTTTAGATTCCTCTTAAGAAGTGGTTGTGTGAGGATATTTGTGAGCTAATTTTAGGAGGGTTTTGGGTGTACCTGAGATGCCATTGGCTTGTCAGTGTGCTGTGAAAATATGAGTGTGACTCTGTATCCTGTTCACCGAACTCGAAACGGTCTAAAGACGCACATTTGAATTTCTGTAGATACTGACGGAATTGTCGATGTCCAGTAAAAAAACCTATACTGCGAGGTGTGAGGTAAAATAGTGTGTGGGAGACTTTGGGTATAAGCGTGTTGAAATTAGTAAGTTTAGGAAGTTGTCTTCATAATAAATTGTAACAAACATTGAATTTCACGATACAAAGATAAGATTTTGACGCCATATTTTTTATTCCTAAATAAACATTACTTTCTGAAATCAAAGAGAAGTCATTCGGTGGAACAGTTTATGTATTTTGCGGACGTAAACTTTTTAACTCTTAATGTTAAGTTACTATTTTTATATTTAAAGAAACAATATCAATTTGGGTTGTGTTTAGAGAAGAACTCACAACCTGCTTTCACTGTGGAAAACGACCAAAGCTTCCTAATCTACGAAAATATAATATAACCCCGAACGAAAGTACAAATTATTCATGATTCCGAAAATCGTTCTTTAACTTTAGAAACCACTGAAAGCTATATACAGGGTGATTATAAAAAAACTATCTCGATATATGAGCCCCTAACTGTCATATCGTTCACAGAAACTGAATGAAATTTTGGTTTAAAATATTTTGAGGTATGCGCTCAAGAATCATGTGAAAAACAACAGTTAGATTCTAACAGTTACGGTTACAGTGACAAAATTTCGAAAATTTCAAATGGCAACACCTATTTTTTTTAATTGGAATGTGATCTTTATAGTGAAAAACCATAAAAAGCGTTGGAACGGTACCTGTATCACGAAAATTGCCGGCGCTAGACAGACTAAGAAGAATAGTGAAAACAACCAATAAGGACAGAGAAGCAACAGAAAACAAAACATTTTATTGTGTTTCATACATTTTCCATTTCACACACGACGACACTTTACATGCGGCAGATGGTGGGTAGCACTGAAAAATAAAATGTTTTACTTTCTGTTGCTTCTCTGACCTTTATTGGTTGTTTTCACTGTTCTTCTTAGTCTGTCTAGCGCCGGCGATTTTCGTGCTACAGGTACCGTTCCAACGCTTTTGATGGTTTTTCACTATGAAGATCACATTCCAATAAAATAAAATAGGTGTTGCCATTTGAAATTTTCGAAATTTTGTCACTGTGACCGTAACTGTTAGAATTTAACTGTTGTTTTTCACATGATTCTTGAGCGCATACCTCAAAATACTTTAAACCAAAATTTCATTCAGTTTCTGTGAACTATATGACAGTTAGGGGCTCATATATCGGGATAGTTTTTTTTAAAAATCACCCTGTATATTGTAGATTCAAAGAAACATAAAAAAAATGCATCCACTGCCACCGATTTTCGTAAACGTTTCCAAATAGTTTTTATACTGTAATAATACTTTTCTATAAAAGGGAATATAGGTTTTTCATGTTTCTAAAAATTTTCAACTAGACAGTTTGAGCTGTGTAATTTAATTTATGCATGCAAGAGTAGCAAAATAATATTAATTTGGCAGTTGATGTTATTATGTTTCTCTGTAAAACATGTTTAATGAACATGAAACATTTATTGAGAATTGATAGCATACAAAATACCTATATCCTCGGTTACAAAAACTCAGTAATACACTATAAAATCTACTCGGAAACGTTTCGGAAAGTATGCGGCAGAACTTCGTTTTCATAATTGGTTATTTAAATCTAAAAATATACGGTTTTCTGAAATTTCTAAAGCTAAAGAAAGCTTCTCGGAATCGTGAGAAACTCGGAAGAGATTATAGTATATTTTTATTTATGCTTAAATAGCTAAATTATATTTTGGTATATTAGGAAAACAGAAAAAAAGTCATTTTTTACAGTGTGGTGGAATGAGCTGTAATTTTGGGATGGAACATTTAAAGCTCCTAGAAATCGATTTCTGTCACAATATACATATTGTTATTGAATATTAGTAGCACAATTGAAATTATTAAATCTTTAATAATTTATAGAAGTTGTATATGGTGAATAACAGTACTTATCTTTTAGTAACTAACAGTAGTTGTATTATAGTAACTGATAGTAGCTGTATTATAGTAAATGATAGTAATTATTGAAACATTTATAACTTAACTAAAGTAATGATATTTAAAGTATTAACATAAATTTCCAAAACTGGTGTACAACAAACATCGTCAATAAGAAGTATTATTGAAAGATTTTAAATGCAGTTAATTAGCGAAAAAATATACTATTGCCTTTTTTTCATGTAGAAAAGAAAATAGATGCAATGCATAAAAATTTACACATTATTCTAAAATTATTGAAAATCCTGTAGACCCGTAAGGGGATTTCGCAATGCAATATAATATTTTTTAGCAATGTCTAATATTATTTAAATGCAGATTTAAACTTCTGAAGAAAAATTAGGGATAAAAATATCGGCAAACAACATTAGTCAAGCGAGAATATCATCTAAGTTTATTTAATCAAAGTTAAAGTAAGTACTGATCGAAAATAGCAAAAGGCATACGCTAGAAAAAATTACCAATCATATCTTAACTGCATTAGAAGATGACGTAATCCACTTCGGAGAAAAATGGGACAAAGAAAAACAAAATGAATACATATAAAACACAATAATATCTAATATAAAAAACATACATTTTAGGCTACATTTGAAATGCCACTGCTTCGATCGATAGATGGTGTCTTTTTCTTCTAAACATTTCAATTTGAATTTTGCTTTTTAATTTTAAATTAACTGCATCTTTCATTCAAGAACTATGTTTTAACGAAATGTGTGTGTACTATGTCAGAAGACAGATCGAAAACCATTCGAATGATACCTTTTTCATTTTTATGCATTTTGTAAATGCATAGAAAGCGGGATTTTGACAACAGAAATATTTGTGAAATATTATTTAAAATAACAATTTAAGAGAAAAGTTGTTATATACAGTATATGAAATTTTAAAGAATAAAATTACAATGCTATCATACTAATCTATATCACTTTTAAAAATGTTTTTTTTTTCATCTTTTAAATTTTGTGACATGAAAATTCTCTGAAAAAGGAAAACTTTGTAAAATACATGAAAGTAACTTACTCTGTATATATGAGTAGCTTATGCATTTTCATTGTTTGAAAATGATATTTTTCTCTCGGACCATTAATTTTTTTGACGTTTTCGAAAACAAAGAACAATTTCTTTTGTCATTTTGTATTCTCTTCACTTCGTGACATGCACCTTGTTTTTTTTTTTTTTTTTTTTTTTTTTTTTTTTTTTTTTTATTAAATATTTTTCCATATGCGTTTTTTGCTAAGAAGTTGCTTTCTTTGGAATGTGCTTTGCACATTCTTCTTCGATAGAGAATATTTTAAGGAAAGTAGTATTTGTGCATTTTATATTTTATCAGCTGTATGTTATCCTAGATTGTATTCTTCAAGCATAATGTTCATGTCTGTCCTATATAATGCTTTCTTTCGTAAAATACCAGCCTATTTTTTCATTATCTCAAATGTTTAAACTCGTATTTTTGCACTTATATAAATTAAGTAATATTTTAAAGGGGAAATTCCACTTTGTAAGACAAAAAAAAAAATCCCTTTGCATGTTTTTTTTTTTTTTTTTTTTCCTGAATGAATGAAGGATTAATAAAACGAAACCAGATCTTTTTTTCCTCAAACATTGATATTGATGTCTAGATTGACAGTTTTTATGTAAAAAAAAAATATATATATATTTACTTTTGTCGGTATCCTTATTTTAAAACATTTGAAAGCAAATTGGAAGATTATGCGCGGTGTAAGATTGTGCCTTATACAATCCTCTGAAAAACAAAAACGATAAAACAAAAACGATATATATATATATATATATTTGAACCGATTAACCGATTATATATATGTATATATATATTGGGTTGAGGAAAAAGTAATTTCGTTTTTTCCCAATAGATGCCTTTACAGTCGCATATCTCTAGTAATGCTTATTCAATGAAGCCATACTATAGACCGTTTGAAAGGTAACAGTCCATAGAACATTCTAGATATAAAGGTAGCGTTATCTGTTTACTCAGTCAAAAGTTATTTCGCTTTGAATATGGAGATTCCAGAAGGTCATTTTCGTCGTATTTTGCTTTTCTATTTCCGAAGAGGAAAAAATACAGCGCAGGCTCATCAAAAATTATGTGGTGCTAATGGTGATGAGTACTTAAGTCAACGCCAGTATCAGAATTGGTTTGCTCGTTTTCGTTCCAGAAATTTCTAGGTTAAAAATGAACCTCGCCCTGGCCAGCCAATCGTTGAAAAAGTCGACGAAATTCTTAACAAAATCAAGGTAGACTGCCATATTTCATCTCGCGACATCGCTATGGAACTAAATATCGATCAAAAAACAGTTTTGAACCATTTACATAAGATTGGATACAAAAAGAAGCTCTATACTTCGGTTCCGCATGAATTAACAGCGAAAAATTTAATGGACCGAGTTTCCATTTGTGAATCGTTTCTAAAACGAAACGAAATCGAGCAATTTTTTAAACGAATGATTACGGGCGATAAAAAGTGGATCACGTACGGCAATAATGTGCGAAAAAGATCGTGGTCGAAGCACGGAGATGCTTCACAAACGGTGGCAAAGCCCGGATTGATGCCAAGGAAGGTGATGGGTGTCTGGTGGGATTGGAAAGGCATTGTTCATCATGAGCTGCTCGAACCTGGCCAAACCATTAATTCAACTCTCTAGTGTCAACAACTAATGCAATTGAAGCACGCAATTAAAAAAAAAACGGCCAGAATTGATAAATAGGAAAGGCGTTGTCTTCCATCACAATGTCAGACCACACACATATTCAGTGACTCAGTTAAATTTGAGAGCGCTTGGTTGGGAAGTTTTGATGCATCCATCCTATAGCCCGGACCTTGCCCTGTCCGACTACCATTTGTTTCGATCTCTGCAGAACTGTCTTAATGGTATAAAGCTCGCTTCAAAAGAGGCTTGTGAAAATCACTTGGTTCAGTTTTTCGCCCAGAAATCTCAGAAGTTCTACAGTGACGGAATTATGGTTTTAGCGGAAAAGTGGCAAAAGGTCATCGATCAGAACGGCACATACATCATTGATTAGTGTTTGAAATTTATATGAATAAATTCCCTTTGAAAAACATGAAAAAAAACGAAATTACTTTTTCCTCAACCCAATATAATCGGTTAATCGGTTCGAACACTTTGTTCCACCTCGTGTTGAAAAACTTGGTTTTAAGAAAACACAGTTTTTAGCACTTTCCAACCTAGTTGAAAAGTGCTTGTGACTCCGGTATGTCTGCCGTATGGCCGTATGGCCGTCTGACCGTCTGGCCGTCTGCCGTCTGTCCGTGCTCTAACTCCCGTAAATATGCTCGGATTGCTCTGCAATTTTTATATGTTATTGTCTTTATCTATAGCATGTTCCATATTGCAACGGAAGTGTGTAGCACTGATAGTTTTATTACAGGGACACTCAAAAGAATTCCGTTACATTGCGGTCTATGGGGGAAAAATCATTTGCGGTTTATTTAAATAATGTTTCACTATTGTAAACGCATTGAAAATTATATATATCACTAAGGTGCATTAAAAGAAGCGTAATATGGAATAGGGTGTGCATAGCACTTATAGTTACCATACAGGGACAGTCAAAAGAATTCCGTTACATTACGTCTATGGAGAAAAATCGTCTGCGGTTTATTTAAATAATGTTTCACTATTTTAAACGCATTGAAATTTATATATATTACTAAGGTGCATTACAAGAGGCTTACTACAGAATAGTGTGTGTATAGCAGTCATCGTTCATTTACAGGGACACACAAAATAATTCTCTACTGTCTGTTAACAATAATTCCTGGAAGTGCGTTTTAAGTTACTGAACGCGATTTTAATTTTTACTCGCTTTTTGTCTATTATGCGGTGTGTATAAATTCTGTAGATCCTACACAGGGCAGCACAAAAGTTCGCGAACGCATTTCCGTTTACTGACAGAAACTCCAGAAGGATAATTTTAAACTGTGCTAAGCGTTTCCTAACTAAACTAAAATTTAGCATCCTATGTAGTATATATACAAATCTATAGATCCTATACAGGGCTGAATAAAATTATTCGGATATTTTTCCGAATATTGTATCTGTTGGAAATTCATGAAATTATGTTTTTATATATGTTATGCGTTTTCCAAATTGTTTACTTAGATGTTATCTTTTAGCTTATTGAACGGTATGCTTTGTAAAATTATTTTGGAAGCGTTAGAAAGTGCTACATAATCTATGCTTGAAGCATGATTTTTCGTTCTTGTTTTTCTTTATGCATGCTTCCGTTTAAAGGATTGTAACATCGTTGATAATATGAATAATTCGGCAATGAACGAATCCATCTTTACACATCTTAAAGAATAAAATAGCTATTATGTACCTGAATGGAAAACAGAGTATAGATCGGCCTTATTCAATTTTCTGAAGTGTTTTTGCATATATCTAATTTAACCCTTTGGCGGGCGGTGTCCACAAAAAGGACACCTAATTTTAATTCCAAAACTGACAAACGGCACCAAGAATATTTAATTAAAATTTTCCTTTTATAAAGTACGGGAAAATCAGCAAGTTTTTGTTTTGTAAGGAAATCGTTTGTAAAGTCAGGTGTCAGTCCATTATTTCATTATTTTACAAACAGATTTATTCTGCGCCGGAAAGGGTTAAAGCGAACGTCTTACTGTGTGAAAAAATGACAAATTTCTACGAGATAGGTGAATAATGTGTGTAGTTTCCCAAGGTTTGTCAATTATTTAGAGTATCTCTATATGTTCTAATGAATGAGAAACCATGTATATTTTTCCTTTACATTCCATATAGCCCCGTTTTTAACACTGTCCAACCTAGTTGAAAAGTGTTTATGACTTCGGTTTGTCTGGCCGTATGGCCGTCTGTCCGTGCTCTAACTCCCGTAAATATGCTCGGATTGCTCTGCAACTTTTATATGTTATTGTCGTTATCTATAGCATGTTCCCTATTTCAACGGAAGTGTGTAGCACTTATAGTTTGTTTACAGGGACACTCAAAATAATTCCGTTATATTGCGGTCTATGGGGAAAAATCATTTGCGGTTTATTTAAATAATGTTCCAATATTTTAAACGCATTGGAATTTATATATATCACGAAGGTGCATTCGAAGAAGCTTAATATGGAATAGGGTGTGCACAGCACTTATAGTTACTTTACAGGGACAGTCAAAAGAATTCCGTTACATTATGTCTATGGAGAAAAATCGTCTGCGGTTTATTTAAATAATGTTTCACTATTTTAAACGCGTTGAAATTTACATATATCACTAAGGTGCAATACAAGAGGCGTACTACAGAATAGTGTGTGTATAGCAGTCATCGTTCATTTACAGGGACAAACAAAATAATTCTCTACTGTCTGTTAACAATAATTCCTGGAAGTGCGTTTTCAGTTACTGAACGCGATTTTAATTTTAACTCGCTTTTTGTCTATTACATGGTGTCTATAAATTCTGTAGATCCTATACAGGGAACCACAAAAGTTCGCGACATTTCCATTTATTGACAGAAACTCCAGACGGAGAATTTTAAACTGTGCTACGCGTTTCCTAACTGAACAAAAATTTAGATCTGATACTATTCTATAGTTATATTCAGAAATTGGTGATGAATAAAATTGCATTTCAAATGCCAAATGTAGACGAGAGTGGGGATATTTAACGTACGTTTTTACGAAAATGATCGTAATTTGTGTTTGAAATAACAGAGAGACTCATCTTGTTGAAATAGAATCTTAATATATATTCCATCATTTCACAGCGTCAAAATTATAAGAAAGGCAAAAGATTTTTTGAAAAAAATAATAATCAATTAACTCTATAATTTGTACCAAACCTCCACACGCCTGGGAGGTTTTCCCACACCTAATGGTGGTTTGAAACCCCTAAATAAATAATGAGTACTTTCTCACACGGCATTTTATTTAATGATAAGCAACTTTTATCTGAACTGTATGGATTTAATTTTCTTTTTCTAAATATAATTGTATTTACGAAACATATTTATTTCATCTGGACACTGGATAAAGTTAATAATTATCAGTATGTTAATATCTCGAATTCAAATTCTTGCAAATTCATGAATATCGCCATAACCAATTCGATATCATTTTTATATATATTCATTTTAAATCATAACTTTTAATTGAATTTGGTTAGCCTAAGAATATTTCAAAATAAATGAGTACAAGACCTTATATATATAAGGTGGTCATAAAGTCTTTCCCCGAATACAAAACATTATTATGAAATAACCATTGAATTTAATACTGTAATTTTTTTATTATGAAAAAGTCATGTTCTTATTTTTCTTTTTTAGTGCAGTCTCTACCGTAGTTCGTGAGTTCCTTGATGACGAATTTCCTGGAAGATGGATTGGACGGGATGGAACATCTCCTCTAGATTTTTTCTTTTGGGGATACAGAGAGAACAGAGTGTTTGAAACACCAGTAAAATATATTGAAACACTGAAAGTCAGGATCACAGATGCTGTGTCGAGTGTGACAGTCCAAATTTTGGGCAATACGTGGCGAGAAATGAAATACCGCTTTGACATTCTTTGAGCTACCAAGGGTGCTCACATCAAAATTTACTGACGTAAGTACTTCTATTACAAATTTCATAAATGTCTTTAAAATATATTGAAACAAGCATATGCCTAATTATATTAGTTTTTCTGCAATGAATTGTTGTAATCAGGGAAAGATTTTATGACCGCCCTGCATATATATATTGCATGAAGTATAAATATTTAAAATTTATGTAACTCGGTTATGTATCTGAATAATTTGTTCCCAATTGTAAAACACTTTTGATTGAATTTATAATTTATATTATTGAGGAATAGATTCAGTTTCAATAGAAATATTTTTTTATGCCTTATTAAAAAACAAACATTTATATAAATAACGTTACTTACTGAAATATATTAATTATTACTTTTTTTGAGAAGAGTAAAACCCTATTATCAAAATAGTACACTCTGAAAAACGTGTTATTTTACCCTGTTCGAACATCCCCAAATGCAGATTGTCAAATAACTCGCAATTGCCATTTTGAAACAAAAAGATAAAAACATACGGTAATTTCCTAAGCCAAATTCTAATTAACTGTATTATCTTTTATATACTTAAGTAAAGTACACCATACAGCAAAATAAATCTTCATTAACTTTATTTACAACAATTATAGGAACCTACGTCTGGGAAATGGAAAACGTACTTTTCGGTGGTGATTTACGAATTTTCACTTCGTTTTTCATTATTGCCACAAATGGTTGCAACATCGATTAGTTGAGCATACTTCTATTATTCTTCTATATTTTGATTACCAACAAAAAAAGATAATAATATAATGGTAGTGGGTCAAACAGCCGAAATTTCCAGTATGACATTTATTTCGAAAACGGGATGCTAGTTCCTGTATGACTTTATACTACGGTTAAAATTTATTTATTTTGTTGTATTTTGTTAATGGACATATTATAAATGTGCGATATGAATTACAAAGGATAAAAATCGAAAAATCTATTTAGGTTTTGTTTTTGTTTTTTTCGAAGAAGATTAGTTATTTTTTGTTTGCTCCTTCAAAGACGAGGCCTTTTCGTGTGATAATTTTACCTCGAAAGAACGAGATCAATTGCGGAGCTAAATTCTCCTGAATTATTAATCTGACAAAAAGATTAAAGATCTGAATACTGTATAAAATGAAAATGAAAAAAAAATGTAGAACTTTTATCGACTGATTTTAACCCGGCATTACACGCGCGAAAAAAACGGACGGGATTACTCGCGCTGGGTATGTCATACCCATGGCGTTTTGTTTCTATTTTCTACCGTAAAATCTACATAAAACATAAAACACCCGATAAAGAGAAGAGATTATACAATTTTAGACATATATTAAACATGTTATTTACAGTTATTTTCTACATTTCCTGCAGATACATGCGATGTGTTCCATACATATATATTTTTGACATTTTTCACAAACAAATTTAGTTTTTATGTCCTTTTTAGCTCCGCATTCAGTTTCCTTTGCCTTTCTTTCTCGAGAAAAACGCTCTTGAATCGAGTCTATAAAAATGTTAGTCCATTGCACCAATTTCTTTACCAGATCAGAAGATATAAGAAGATTCCAAGCTTCCATGGGAGAAGTGGCATTTTTTGAAACGTATGTATTTCCTGGGCGTTTCGATATTATGTTTTTAGCAGAAATTCTAGCATTAGCACGGAATTTCTCTTTATTCCATTTCGTTGTATTAACCCTTCCTATGAAACTATCATTTTCATTTGAATCAGAAACTGCGCTTTCTAAATCAGATTCGATTTCTGTCGAAGAATCGTGATTACTACAATACTCTTCATCATCTTGCTCTTCGTTATCAGAAAAATCATTATCTTCTTTGATAATTTCTTCATCCGAAGAAACAGTTTCCAGTAAATTTATTAAATGTTGCATTTCTTCGTCATAACTGCGGCAACAAGCCATAACGGAAGAACGTTTTAAATGCGTCTACCTGTACTCAGAGCTGTTACAGAAATGCTCGCGCTGGGTATGAGACACCCATGCATAGCGATTACGATAGATCTATTTTTAGAATTCTTTCACCGCTTCTCCCCCTTCAATGTTATGTCCTTTGAGGCAGCTACACGAAGACTCGTCCATTTCTGAAAAAAGGTTGGGAAGAAAAACTGCGAAAACAGAGCCACTGGGTGTGACATACCCAGCGCGAGCAATCTCGGGTTAAGGAATTATTCATATCTTCTGTGCGCAATGTTATGAAGTGAATATCGTAAAAACAGAAACACATGTAAAGAAAACTTTGAGAAAAAAAATAATAATCAGAAATAATAATCATTTTTGAAATAATATTAAAATACGATCTTTTATCTATCGAATTCTGTTTTAATTGCGTTTGTATATGAATTAGAACACGAGTTACACCCGTTTAAAGTTACATCTATTACAGAATTTTACAAGAGGAAATATCGTTCTGCAAACCGGAAGTAAATTGAAATTTATGTTTATGTTCTTCTTTTACTAGATTTATCATTTAAATTGGATTATTTGTTTAAGAAAATGCATGGAGTATACAATTAAACCTTTAAAGACTAATAATTATTTTTATAGCAAGTACCGCCTTTAAAAGTTATGTTTAGCTTTTTTCTCAAAATGAAGTTTTTCAGATCGTTACTGTACGCAAAACAATCTATGTTAAACAAGAACGAAAAATCATGCGTCAAGCATAGATTATGTAACACTTTCCAACGCTTCCAAAATAATTTTACAAATCATACCATTTAATAAGCTAAAAGACAACATCTAAGTAATCCGAATACTTTTATTCAGCCCTGTATAGGATCTATAGATTTGTATATATACTACATAGGATGTTAAATTTTAGTTCAGTTAGGAAACGCGTAGCACAGTTTAAAATTCTCCGTCTGGAGTTAAATAATACGGAAATGTGTTCGCGAACTTTTGTGCTTCCCTGTATAGGATATACAGAATTTATACCCACCACATAATAGACAAAAAGCGAGTTAAAATTAAAATCGCGATCAGTAACTTAAAACGCACTTCCAGGAATTATTGTTAACTTACAGTAGAGAATTCTTTTGTGTGTCCCTGTAAATGAACGATGACTGCTATACACACACTATTCTGTAATAAGCCTCTTAAAATACACCTTAGTAATATATATAAATTTCAATGCGTTTAAAATAGGGAAACATTATTTAAATAAACCGCAGACGATTTTTCTCCATAGACGTAATGTAACGGAATTATTTTGACTGTCCCTGTAAAGTAACTATAAGTGCTATGCACACCCTATTCCATATTAAGCTTCTTCTAATGCACCTTAGTGATATATATAAATTTCAATGCACTTAAAATAGTGAAACATTATTTAAATAAACCGTCAATGATTTTTCCCCATAGACCGCAATGCAACGGAATTCTTTTGAGTGTCCCTGTAAAAAAAATATAAGTGCTACACATTTCCGTTGAAATAGGGAACATGCTATAGATAACGACTATAACATATAAAAATTGCAGAGCAATCCGAGCATATTTACGGGAGTTAGAGCACGGACAGACGGACAGACTGACAGACGGCAGACGGCAGACGGCCATACGGCCAGACAAACCGAAGTCATAAACACTTTTCAACTAGGTTGGAAAGTGTTAAAAATTAGGCATGAAATGCTTTGGAATTTTTTTACTTAAATGTTTATTGAGGTAATAGGCTGCAATCATGATGATATATTAATTAGTTTTATATTTGCACTGATATAAGTTAAAAAGCTGTAAAAAATTTTAGGAATTCCAAGTACTTCAAGTGCCATAGCTTCTGCGATAGAGATGCTATTATAATGCAGCTTGTCTATGTCCTAAAGAAAGTTATTGTCTTTATTATGCAAGTTACAAAATGTGAATGCATTGATTTGGTTTTGAGTTATCATGTTTTGCACAAATATCAATTTTTCACATAATCTTTACTATTATTCACTTTAAAAAAATATTTCTGTGTAATTTGTAAAATGTTTATATATTTTTCAAAGTTTTAACTTAAATGCCATAAAAAAATTGGTAAAAAGAGAAAAAATTAAAAAATCCAAAAAATCACATCCGGAGGTTTGCGGATACCTAAGACTCGTTAAAATATTTCAAGTTAACATTTTCTCTAGATTTCTTAAGCTTATTCCTTTTTAGAGTAACAAAAATATATTTTGCACTCACACCATTAAATATTTTCTGAATGGTTTGGAAAACAAAAGAATTTTTTGTTTCGCAGTTTTGTTTACTTTTTACTTCGTGACTCGCATCTTGCACGCTTTTGTGTTAAATCTTTTTTTCTTCTGCATTCCTTGTAAAGCTTTTCGTTCTCTGGAATGTGCGTCACACACTCGAAAAATAATAGCTGTTATCTTAAAGCTATATTTGTAGGCTTCGTGTTTTATCAGACGTATTTCATTTTTCATGTGATACTTGAAGCATTATTTAGGTGCTGGTTAAATTTATATAAATTGCTTTATTTCGTGAAATACCAGCTTTACAATTTGATCATATTTGATGCCTTCAGATACAAAAGAACTTGTATATTCTTATGCGTTAGCTATTATTTAGTTTAAGTTATATGTAACAAACAAATGGTGGTTTTTAATTATTAATATATAGCTTTGAAACAGTGTTGCCTGAAATAAATTTAAGAAATTTAATTGGCAAAATAAATTTTAAATACAACTGGACAAAAATAAGTTCGACAATGAATAAGGAAAAGCTGTTGTAAATTTTAAACATTTAATAAATCGAGATTTTTTTTTTTTTTTATCTCACATTTTGTTGTCGTCAATTATCGTTCAACTATTATGTTGATGCAAAAGTTCTGTCGCATTTTAAAACATAATTTGAATACCTTTAATACCGGTAAAATTTTAACACCCCATAATGCTGTCTGTCAATTCAAAGCAAGCAGATATTAAAATTTTACCGGTTTTAAAGGTATTAAAATTAGATATTAAAATATGACAGAACTTTTTCATCAACCTAATACGTATACGAAAATCCTTGAAATAATTAATCAGAAATTTTGTATGATGTGTTTTAACAAAAATTGGTTTATTTTACACTTAAAATATTCATTGATTTTTTTTCTTATTAATGATTGTATGACTTTGGACGCTATGCCTGTAAAATTTTAAGTTCATTTTTCTAAATTATTGTGTAAACTTCTAGCAAGTTTCTTTTATTATTCCTTACAGATTTAGAAATAAGTACATAAACTCAAATATATTGTAAAACGTGCTTGTTCACATTTGTACAAATTTTGTGCACTTGTTAAAATATTGCAGGTCCATATATCAAAAAATATTCTAAAAACTAATTTTGTACACTTTTTTACAATATTGTAGTTCTTTATTTAAAAAAAAAAAAGAAATTCAGAAAAATTTGAGATTTTAGATACAATTGGACAAACATAATTTGCATTTGAATCACATAAAGCTAATGTAAGTTTCAATCATCGAATATGTCGGGAAAAAAAATTATCTCGCTCTATTTATCGTTCAACCACAAATAAGAAAATCCTTGATATCAACCAGAATATTTATATAAAATTTAGTAACTAAAAATGGTTTATTTTATTTTTTAACATTTATCTACATATTTTCTGTTTAATAACTGTATGGCTTTGGACGTTATAACTCTAAATTATTAAGTTTATTTTTCTAAATTCATGTGCAAACTCCTAGCAAATTTTTTATTACTTCTTAAGTATTTAGAAAGAAATATGTAAACTAATAACTTTCCTGGTCTGCTTTCACCCAAAGAACTCAAATATAATTTCAAACGCGGGTGCTACCATTTGTAAAGACGAATGTTTTATACTTGCTAAAATAAAGAAAGTCCCTACTTAAAAGTAAAATCATATTAAAAAAAGAAATATTATTGCGAATCTAATGGCACTTTCATTTTATTTTTAATGTAAGTGATATATGAATAAAGGTTGATGTATCTTATTTGTACACGGATGGTACATTTATATAAGGTATTAAATAAATATATATTTTTCCTTTGAATTTTATTTGACTACGCTAAAAAAAAAGGAAAAAAGTAATACAGGTTTTTTTCCGAAGTTAAACTTTGCCCCTACAAAGTTATACATTTAAACTCAAACAAATTAACACACCGGGAGATTTATGTAAACATTATTCTATACATTTTTGTAGTGTACTGTGCATGTTTCTTGATTCTATATTTTTAGCCGTCCATATATAAATGAACATTATATATAAAAAGATTAATAATCTCTCAATTCTAATAAAATAATAAAATATTATAAATATATAAAAATGCTCAATCCAAAATATAAATAAAATAATAGGGTTTTTTCAGTTCATCGATATAACTTAAATTTTCGGAGAATTTATTTGTTATTTAAATACTCAATTTCAAAGTATCGGTTTATATATAATTTATCCGATAATTAGAGTTTTTATTTAAATATACAAATTTTTTCGTTGTCTGTTTTTAGGTAGATTTCGTGAGAAATTCTATCTATTACATTCTCACCTAAGTTGGAATTTTTGAAAAATGTTTGCAGATCTACGCCGATTATGACTCCCAGAACCCAAAATCACTCCCAGTTCAAAACTTTCTAATATATATATATATATATATATATATATATATATATATATATATATATATATATATATATATATATGTCATTTTTTTACGGACACGATAACTCCCATAATTCTGCACAAATCGCTTCCAAACTAATACATGAAATCAAGGGGCATAAAATCTCGATCAAGTTCGTTAATGGGCAAAATCAAACCAGGGGGGGATGGGGGCTTTTTTGTGAAAACGCAAAAAAAAAAACATAATTTCTTAATTATGATACGTATCGAATCCGTTTAAAGTTATTATTATTTCTAGGAAAAGGGCCGAAATTGTATGCATGACAGATTTTTGATATCATTAAAAATGATCCCTAAGGAGGGGGGGGGGAGGGAGGCTTTAGAAGAAAAAAATTCATAACTTCGTGAATTCCCAAGATATCAAATCCGCTTAAATTTATTATAAATCCTCTTAATATTATCTAAAACTTTTACATTGACAAGTTTTTTATAGGACCAACCCTTAAAGCGAAAAAATAAAAATAAAAATAAAAACAAAAAATCCCTTCCGGCTCCGCCTGCAAACAAGTTAGGTTTCAAAGTTGGCGTTTCCAAATGCCGCATCATGGCAAAAAAGGTCATTTCTTCCGCAATTCCCAACAAACAGGAGCTCCATGGTCTGCATCTTCGAAATCTACTTGTGCCTGTAGGCCGAGCCGTCAGGGATTTTTTTTTTTTATTTACACTAACATGATTCATTAATATAACTATTTAATTTTATTTCCGAGCATTAAACAACACGATGTATTTTCTAATAAGCATTTCTGTCTAAGTATTACTCGTAAATTAGGCATATTTGAATCAAAAGTGTACAATTTAAAGCATTTATAAGTTTCTGAAAATAAGGAGACAAATAAAAAAAAAAAAAACTAGCAATTCATTATTTCATACATTTCGTTAATTGAAACCAGATGCAAATTCTTAATTAAAATGTTTCTTACAGTTATTTCCGTTCTTCTGCAGGTTTTTATACGTTTTGTATTACCCGAATTATATTTTATTTCAGAAAAGTAAAAAAAATGTTAAAGTTTCTATACTGGAATTATCATTATGATAATGGCTTCAAATAATAAGTAACATACAGAAATACCAGATGATTTGATTTCACTCTATGAAACATGAACTTTTCAGAGTAATCTATTTATCATTATGTATGTTAAATATTACAAAGAGCGCATATAAGTATAATGAATATAAGTATAATACGTACATATAAGTATAATCAATATAATGAATATGAACAAATATTCTTTTAAAGTAATATCCTCAAAAATATATCTAGAAATTACAAAAATCTATCGCAGAAGAATGACAATAGAAAAATAAAATGAACAAAAAGAATTTTCAAAACGCTTCTATTATTATTTACTTTTTTCGTATAAGCGAAAGCATCAAACGCTCTATAAAGTAACTGATGCATGTCATTTCCACGTTATATATCTACAGATATAAAATAGGGATATTTCTTTAAACAATTTGATATGCATATTGATGACACCATCTGTGGAATTAAAGCATGCATTTCTATGGAATTTGTGATAAGATTTTATTATCCACTAAAATTTCTTTGACTTATTCTTGTAAACTATAAAAGCGTTTAATACTTTAACTTCGAAACCATTTTTTAAATAAATCTCAACATTAGATGATAAATATGATATTGATGCTAATTTAGGAAATCCTTTTTGTATTTTTCCCCCAATTACTGCACATAAACGGTAAAATATCCTTTACTTTTTAGCAACCCTGATCTAGAGATGTTTATACACACCACGTAATATACTTTAATCCTGTTTGTTTTCTTCGATCTGAAATAAAACCTTAAATATTACGTGTACTGCCTATTATAGAAAAGATATTATCATGCACTACAGTAGCATTTATCAATTCCATTAAGTAAATTTCGAGATAATGCACTGTGAATTATTTCTACATATAGACTGTAACTTATGTTACTGTCTATAAGAGTAAGTGTGAAAGTAAGCATTTTAATTTTGAGTGTCCCTTTAAATAAATGGTACATTTTATTCTAAGAATTTCTCATAGGAAACATTCTGAAGGGCCAATTAAAATGGTACAGTGAAACCTGTGTATAACGATACTGTAAATACCTAGATAAAATATCGTTATAGACAGGTTGAACATATAAAATTATATTTTTTAAACGTAAATAAGCAATAAATAAACGTAATAAGTAAACAGATACAAACCTAACTTTATTTGGTAAGAAAATTGCAGAAACAAATTTACTTTAAAAAAAAAAATCTGTTATTTTTGTTTGCTTACTTTTTGATGCAAATGGCATCTGCATGCACATATGTTTCAGACCATCTAACGAGTTGAGATGCACATCCGAAACATTTGGTACTGTTGCAACAAAATCCTGAAGAGTGTTAATTAAAGATATAGAATCCTCAGGAAAAATTTTAGTTTTATTTTACGAACAGTTAATTGCCTCTTCTTCATCACTTTGATCACCCAGAATTAAATCAACTAAAAAATTTTCATTGCTTGCGCCGCTGAACACGTGTACATTGTCTAAGTTTAAAAATTCTTCAGCATTCAATGAAAAAGATAGGTTTGATGAGCTTTGGAAAGCTCTAACTTCCGTGGATAAACTGTCCAATAATTATTCCACTTCCTCAGGATTTCTGTAAGGTCAATATTGGCCTGTTCTTCAAAGAATGAAGCTCTGTTCCAACCATTTTGGATTGTGGATGTTTTTATAGAATTCAAACTTCCGGAGATACAATCACATGCATCTTTTACATAATAGCTTTTTCGATAATAGCTCTTGAAACACTTGATGATGCCTAAATAAAACAGCTGCAGTATCGACGTACAGTTTGGTGAAAAGAAAAATCTTTTATTTTTTTCAAACATGGGGTATGTGTGGTTGTGAGGTGTACAGTTATCAACTATGAGAGCAACATTCTTCTTTTTATTCTTCATTTCTGTATCAACATCAAGCAGCCAGTTGCTGAAGATTTCCTACGTCATCCAAACCTTTTTATTTGCCTTGTAGTGAATTGGTAAATTCTTTACATTTTTAAAGCACCGTGGCTTCTCGTACTTTCCAATGACTAAAGTCTTCAATTCCAATACTGTTTAAACACAGCAAGATTGACAGCCTTTGCTTTGATTTCTTTTCACCTTTAGAGCTGTCTCCTTTAAATGACATTGTTTTATGTGACATCAGCTGATGGAACACACCAGTTTCATCAGCACTGTACATATCATCTGGAAAATATTTTTCTATTTTCTCTTTTTAGGTGCGTTCGTAATTATATAAATACGTAGCACCTATAGTCGTCGTTTGGTCCGTCCGTCTGTCCGTCCGTCTGTCCGTCTGTCTGTCTGCCCGCATATAACAACGCAAAAACTACCCAACCAAATGGTTTGCAATTTAAAATATATTATCTTTGCAGAATTTTGTCGAGACATTTCAAATTTTATTAAAATCGAATCAAAACTTTAGGAGATATTAATAAAAATATTTATTAAGAAATTTGATTTTTTTTAAATCGGTGCTTTTTTGTTATAGGAGCTTCCGATGGATGTTAAATCGTCAAGCGACCGAGATACTTATTTTATTACAGAAATTAATCTGCAGACGATATAATTCATATCACAGAATTAAAAATCATCAAGATCTGAATATTTATTTAACTAGCTGATACATATATATCTGAATATTTATATAACTAGTTAAGATATTTGTATGAACAGTGTCATAAAATATATACTTAACTAGCTGTTTAAACCCGTTCTACGCACGGGATATCATGAATTTAATTCTAAAACGTGCGTACGAACGCACATCGTTTGTAACGTTTGACGTACAATTTCCAACTTGTTCTTTCTGTTATTAGGAATATGCAGTCTCTACTGGAGCTGACTTTTCTTCTACCGCAATTGTTTTAAAAACAATTCCGGGAAGTTTACGAAAGGAAGTAAGCCATCCATTGCTGGATTTGAAATAATTTTTGCATAACAAAGTCGCGAATTTTCATGCTTTTTCAGAAATCATAGGTTCACTAATGGTCACGTTTTAGTTTCTCATCTCGTGGAACCATCTTAGGAGATCTTTGTCAACATCATCATTTACGGTAAGTTTAAATTTCTTTCGTTTACTAAACACTTTACTTCTTTCCACAACATCTTCAATTTCTTTTATTTTTCTAAAAAAGTAGTTATCGATGTCAGCGAAATCCTATACTTTTTAGTAGCATCAAACTTGATCAATATCTGTATCAGTTTCAGTCCTTGATCAATTTCTGAAATGATTTTTAACTTTTCTTCAAATGACAATGCTTTACACCGAGCCATTAATTTAAACGAATAATGGAAAATGCGAGCTTCAGTGAAAAATACGAGCACATAAAAACGAATTGCAACAAAAACTCGGTCAGTCCAAAGTCAGTGATGTCTAACATAGGAATGAAAATTTTAGACAGTGACTAGTCGAACTCGGAGAATTAGGTAACACCCCACTCAATCCCCCATATCAAACAAGTTAGACAATGATCACCTGTAAAGACTTAAGCTCTATACATGCAGCAAAGTGACACCCCCTAACCTCCCCTGATCCCTTCAACAAAAGGGTCAAAATGAAGAAAGAGTCAACACCTGGACACGGAGAGTCAACACCTGGACAGTCTTTTGTTATCTCACATTCTGGATGATGGGGTGTCGTTTTCCAAGAAAAAAATCGAGTTATATCGGAAACCATCAGTTTTAAAAAGACGGAAAATTATCGTTGTAAATAGGGGCAACTAAAAATTGGTTATCTTTGCACACAGGTTCAAAATGCATTGGATAAATTGGAATTTCGCCGGGACCAAAGGGAAATATCGTTATATACAGTATCGTCATACGTTTCACTGCATATAGTTCTCAAAATCTTTAAAGCTATTTACCACCTTTAAAATGATCTAAAATTATGTCGTCTATTGATAAAAAAATATCCGAATCCTTTTACGCGTCTCTCTAAACGAATGATAAATATGTCGATAAACTTCAATAAAATAGATCACACTCGTGTCATTACTAGTCATTACGTGTATACATACGACAGTTAGAGAACAGGCTGGCAAACCGATAAACAGATACAGATAAACATATACAGATAAACAGACAGTGGTAGACACAGATAAACACACAGCTGTAGAAACAGATTACCAGAATGGGGGACACACAGACCCTAACAAAAATATCAAGCTGATAAGCACTTTCAAATTAGACGGATTAAAGAAAGGCACAAGTGTTTCTTTCATATTCCATAGGTTGGAATTGAAATTGTATGCATATAAACAATAAAAATAAATTAAAAATTTATCGCATGATAAATTATTCAATCAACTTCTTGCTTTTGATTATTTATTTTATACATTTAAATGATCCGAAATTTTGCTTCATTTCAGTAAAATTTCTTTGAATATTGGGCACTTATAATAATATGTTCGAAAGGTTTAATAACTATGTTGTAAAAAGATAAAAACAAGCTGTACGTATCGAACGTATAATACGACATTCGAATTTAGATATTGTCTGTCAGAAGAAAGAAGCTACGTCGTAACAGCTCAGAAAAACCTTTCGAAATGCGCATGCGCAATGTTTAACTTTAACAAGACATCCATTTTATCTTTTAAATCAAATATTTTTACACATTTTACTTCGTCAACTAATACTACAAAATTTAAAATGCCTTGAAGGAGATTCACTAATCTTTGAAATATTCTTTTTTATTTCAGTATATTATAAATCTTTTTGGTATTCTATTAAATATATTCTTATGTAGTAAATCTATTTAGCAAGGGGGGATTACAATTCTTATGTTGTTGTTTTTTTAAACAAATAAAACACAATTTGAAAATTACACTTCTCCTTCAATTTTTAACCTTTTAATTTTTTTTTAATATATTTCGGACAAGTGTGCTAACCATAAGGGCTAGATTAAAAAAAATAATTAGTTTAATGAAACGTAAATAATATGTCATAATATATGTAACAATGTTTTAAAATTGACTATTACTTTTTTTAAGAATATTTGCAGCATTGTTTAAAATAGAATCTTTGTTTAAAATAGAATCCTTAACATAAGATAAAACAATAAGAAACGTAAATACAAATATAAAGTAATTTGAAAATATACATGTTGAAGTTTTGACATTTCGAACATATTAATATATTTTAAAAATACAAATTGAAAAATAAAATTATTTAAATATTGTATCTTTGAGTTATTTAAAAGGAAAATGTGGCATTAATTAACCGTTTTCACATATTTATAATTATTGGATCTTTATGAAACTTTCCCGGAAAATACTAAGTGTTTCTAAATATATTTTAAGCAAAAATTTGAAAAATAATATATTTCATCATTTCGTCATTTTTTAGACAAATGAATGTATCGATTTTCATTAAATAGCTAAAGCAATGGTTTTTCAATTGCCGCCTTGCCCATAATTTTATAGCCACTTTTGCAAATATGAATTCTTCATCATTAAAGAGAGACACATGTGTGTCATACACATTCTATTGGCTGATATTGAAATTATATGCATGTGAATAATAAAAATAAATTACATTTCATTACTTAAAGATATTTGTTATTATTTTTTGGTTTTGATTACTTGTTTCATGCATTTAAAAAAACCTCAAATTTACTTGATTTCAGTAAAATTATTTTTAATATTGCGCATTCTTACTATAAATCAAATCAGGAATAGGGGTATGGTTTAGAGACGACACCAGACACCACATACAAATCAGTGGGCAGTTGAATTTTATTGAAGATGGAGTGAACTCTATAAATAAAACAAAACTTTACCCTTATCATCAAAATTGAAGAAGAAAATGCTTCAATATGTGGTATTTTTGTTTGTATTTTTCAAAGTACTTCGCTTTACATCAAATTAAATAATGAGTGGAATAATTTTAAATGATTCGTATTAACCAAAACAATCAATTGACAATTCGAATTCCATAATAAAGTTTACAATGTTTTCAATTCTATTTTTAAGGAGAATGGACTTCTATTTGAATTATTAATAAATCTAAAAATTTAAGTTCGACTTACACAAAGTATTTTATCCACACACACAGAGAGAAATACACACATATATATTACAAAATAAAATTTTTTTGTTTTGCAAATGTTAACATTATTCTATAAAATGTTTCCTTTTAATAATATATCATATATTATACCGGTTTATTAAATTAAAACATATTCTTAAACTGATCTATCAATCTCCATACGTAAAGGTATTAAGATCTTAATCCACCTAATAATATTTATTCCAAATTGCTTAAATCTAAAAATAGCGCTAACTACTTATATGCCTCAAATAAAACCTTTTATTATTTAAATCCCTATTAAAATTCACTATTATTTCCCGTGTGTATCAAATCTCTCTAAATTCTTTACTTAATTGAAAAAATGTCATAACTCCTAAATTATTCCGTTCTAAAAAACCTTTTTATTTAAAATCATTCTTTTATTAAAATATCAAAATTTATCTTATAATATTTCAATGCTTTAATGCTCTAATTTTTATTCCGCATCAATAAGTTCATATTTTTTGCTTTTCTGTTTTTCTCTAGAGTAAGCTAAAATTATCGTCTGAAATCTATTTTTAGCCGGCACTCTGGAGATCAGAGCATATTGTTTGTTTACACGGAGTGTACCTAATTCGAGACTAATAGATTGTTCTTGAAGAATCTTTCAGCGCCCCGAAAGTAAATTTACCTCAAGATTATTTCACCGGAACTGTTAATAAGTTCATCTTAAAGTGGTTATGGTTAGATAAGAGAAGTAAGGTGACTTGGTTGTCACTTTGCGCGAGATTAACTTAATTACGCAAGCACAGCAAAAATCAGAGAGGCATTGAACGAGAGAGAGTTGTTCTTCGAAGTTGGATAATTCAAATCTTTTTTGAGGCGTCCAGTTTCCACGATGACTGCCATGTTCGAACCCAGTAATATTTATACCGTACATAATAAGAACTTTGGTACCGGTAACAACATATTTTCTTCGATAATATCATCATAGTAATTCTAAGACATTGTAAAGTAAAGATTTGAAACTTCGACTGCCGCATAGAGATGATTAAAAAATCATTATAATCACGACTGCTAGAGCATTTCTCCTGCTTGGTTTTTACTGATATGTAATAAAGTTTTGAAACGCAAATTTCGACTGCTTACTTCTAGAGTACACCCATTTCCTAGTGATACAAGCATCCGGCCTTATGCCTGTGTGCCAATACATGGAAACCCAACTTAAAACAGATTTCACCAACTGCCTTTTTAAGTTCCAATATGTCAATTTATCACACATATACAGGGTGGTTATAAAATAAGTATCCCTATTTGGAGCTGTCTGTAGCTTGAAGGAATAACCCGAATGAAACCAAAATTTGTACAGATACTATTCGAGAAGGGGGAAGAAGAATGGAACAATAAAAAAAATAGTTACAATTATCGGCAGCTGATGGCGCTACAGGTCCTGTCGGTGCAAACGCAGGTTGTAATCATTAGTAAACTCAAAACGCGGTCATTTCTGCCATTAACGTTGTACGACAAGGTTCTCAGTTTACCTGATCGCGCTTTAATTTAAAAACTATTCTACGTTAACAGCTCAAACAGTGCAGCTGCTTTACGTGAATTTAGGCGTGTAAAAGGAATGCGTAAAGGGAAAGATCCTTTGAAACCTTGTGCAGTGAGAAGAATGGTAAAAAAATTCGAGGAGACTGGATCGTTTACTTTAAAATGTGGAAGAGAGAGGAAACCAGCAGCTCTCCGCATGCAAGAAGAAACTGACACTGCGATTGTGGAGTCATCAGGGATTCCGGAAGCTGGTCCTAGTGCACATGGAGTTGCCCGAAATTTGGATAGTCCATATGCTACTGTTCGAAAAGTCCTAAGAAAGGTAGTCCAATTTTATCCGTTTAAAAGTAGTTGCCATCAACAATTGTTACCAGGTGACGCGCAGCAAAGACTGGATTTTGTTTTAACGTTTTTAGCACGAATGTAGGTGGATGATGACTTCCCATGGAAGATTTTATGGGGAGATGTAGCCCATTTTCATATGAATGGAACAGTCAATACGCAGAACTGCAGAATATGGGCTTTGGAGCCACGAACTGTTATTCACGAAATACCCCTCCACTCTCCAAAAATCACTATGTGGTGTGGCTTTACTGCAAGTTTCATTCTTATTTTTTTAGGAGTTACGGCCAACAGGCCCTGTTATGTGTTCGGTTACTATTATTGCACATTACATTTTACACACAAAAGCGCCATCTGTCGGCGATTATTGCAATTATTTTTTTTATTGTTCCATTTTTCTCCCCCCTTCTCAAATAGTATGTGTACAAATTTTGGTTTCATTCGGGTTATTCCTTCAAGCTACAGACAGCTCCAAATAGGGATACTTATTTTATAACCACCCGGTATATAGCCAACATTCATAATTCCATACCGTCTGTAATGCAAATTAAGAAAATATTGTTAATAACGTCAAAGTGAGTTTTTTATATGTATTTAATTACTTTGCTCTCGAATATGGTTATTTTTTAAATTGGCATTTTCACAATATATCAATTTTTGTATACTGTGTACAGAAATTGTAAGTTTTACATTTAATTTTTGTCAAATATATACTTAAATTTCATTAAAACGGGCACATTATTTTGCATTTAAAGGGTTTCTTTAGTTAAAAGCTAACGTAAATTAATCTTTACGTCAATGTATATTAGTAATAAATAATATTTCAAAAAATAAAACAACAATACCTTTCTGCAATTTTTTTTTTTTTTTTTTTTGTCACACTAACGTGTTTGGAATAGTTTAGTGTTTATAATTAACGAAGTTAACGTACTCCCCAATATAGTAACATAGGTATTTTTTATTGTAATAAAACGGTATTTTGTTCTCGTACCATTAATTTTTTTGGCGTTTGGAAAACTAAAAGTAACCTTTGTTGCCTCACTTTCGTTCTCGACATGCACCTTGCATACTTTTGTGTTAAATCTTTTTTTTTTATATGTTCTTTGGGAAAAAATATTTCTTCTTTTCAATGTTCGTGACACATTCTTTTTTATAAAACTCTAGTTCTTGTTTTAAGAAAAGCAGGATTTGTGTACTTCATGTTTTATAAGCAGAATTTTATAGAACATTTGAGTTTTATATCAACATCTGGTTAAACTTATATAAAAAGTTTTATTTTTTTCTATACGTGCATTAATTTTTATGTGTATACTTTTCTTTTTTACATAAAACATATTATATTTTTAAATATCTGACGTCGTATATATGAAAAAAATTACTTTAATATCAAAATTATATAAGTTTGGTAATATAGTTCTGAATTTCACTAATTAACCATGTAATTTCTAGAAATTAGTAAATTACTAAAAATATTCGGAAATGATGACTGACGCACTCCCACTTATAGGTAAGACATAGTTATCAGCATTTACCATTAAAATCGTGACAAATTATATTGGACAATTTGTGTCAACATTGCATATACGGCTTGTGAAATTTCAACAGTGTAGTATTTCAACACGAATTTCTGAATGTTTATACTGTGAGAACCCTATTATTTGACTATTTTATAGAAATTTCTTCATTTTCTAATTTAGTTATTCACAAATATTTCTACACACACCATAAACACCAATTAAACTCCAGAAACATTTCTCGTTTCCCTGTCTATATATTGCATACAGTGTTTATTGGAAAATGAGATTGCGCCAGTTGTTGACCTCTTATATCCAGTAGTTGATCACTCTGTGCTTAATTTCAACTGTAAAAATTAAAATATGAATGTTCTTATTAAAAACTATTGGTAAAATACACGTAATTCAAAAATCAATACTTGACAAATTATTAGTAGTATTATTAGTATGATGTAGCTTTCAGTATTTGAATGAAAATCCAGGCTTATCAGTAATGGTGTTTTTCATCCCTTAACTTTTGAACGCCGAAAACTACAGTCATAAATATGGTTTCTAGATATTGTAAAATAGCCGTGTCTAGTTCAACAAAACTGCTTTTAACGTCTTTTTGGGGAAAATTGACAAATTAGAGTGTCCTTCTTTTGTGAATAAAAGGTTTCTTTATCTTTATTTTAACATTTTCTTTGATTTTATTTAAACCAGAATACTTGCAAAAATGCATTTGATATGACTCAAACTTTCTCTTTATATAACAAAAAGCAATTGTTATGCTTATATGTTAACAATAGGACGCCCGATAGAGTCATTTGGACCACAAGTGCCTCTAAAACTCCCATATCTCTAAAATAGTTTGATTTTTAGGGTTTCGTACATCTCACGAAACCCTATTACTCCCGCTGTCTCCCGTTGTCTGTCTGTCACAGAGCTATTTGCAGAAACTATGTAACTTACAGAGTTGAAACTTCGTGTATATAGCTGAGTACCAGCTGTGAAGAGCTCAAAATATTAAATTTTGGAAAATTCGTATTATTTTAGTAAATAGAGATAAAAAACCAAAATTCTAACAGCCTTTTCCTATTAAATTTAAACATTTTTCGTTATAGCAGATGGCAAAAATTAAAAATCCACGATGAAATTCTTTCTATAATAATTAATTTCTATCAGATGATTTTCACGAGAAAAATGAAAAAGAAATAAAAAGTTTCACCCATTGAAAAAAAGATGAATATGGAATAAAAATTATTGACGTCATAGTGGTAATAAAACGGAAAATGTCTAAGATTTCTCAATAATACAAGGAGTATGAGTATGTGTATGTACACAAACCAGATTAATATCACATCATTAGAGAATTAAAAAGAAAATCTGACGTACTATTGGAAGTTTAACGAAATTTTCAGTTGTTTGAGAATAATACAAAGCGAGTATCAATATGAGTAATAGAGAATAGTAAATATATGAGTTTGAGAAACATATTGAATCGTGATAAAAATCCGATTATGGAAATATTCAAATATTTTAACATTTTGAAGAAGTACAATTTGTTTACTTTTGAAATTATTTTTTTAATATCGCATTTAGTCCGCATGACAGAAATTATTCTGACTTTATTACTGACAGAATATAATAGCGGCTTCGCCCGCTATCGGGCTGGTTTGGATACTCGAAAAAACGAAAAAATAGACCGGTAAATTTTTACTTTATAAAAAACAAAAAACATGATTTTTTTGGGGTGGGGGGGTGGGGGAGGGGGGTTAAATGAAAATTATTTGGATTTATTAAAGGAAGAATAAAGTGTTTTGAAAGGAATATTATACGAAACCCTTTGAGCGATCTTCGATCACACTTACCCACTTGTTTTTTTTTTTTTTTTCATTCTGTGACTTTTATTATTTTCATAATCTCTATTTATTCAGAAAATTATAAATGATTTGCACATTTTGTAAATTGATGGGGATGCATTACCCCTGAAACGCCCAACGGAGTCGAATCCACTCCAAAATAAGATAAGTGAAATTCTCTCAAATTTTTAGTGTCTCATAACTTTGGGCTTCATAATATTTTTCTATGTTATCCGAAAAGTAAATGTTTTTGTGCATCTCTTCTCTCTACCCTTTTTGTTGAGAAAAATGGAGGTTCCGTCCACTTGCTAAAAGGATTGCCTGCTGCTTGCAAAATTATTTCTTTGTGTTACTTGACTTATTTTTCGTTTACAATTTTTCACAGTCTTTTTTGCATTGTAATTCAAGAGCTCATTTCTTCGTTTTCAGTCAAAGTAATTCCAAATTGTCGAGGAAAATTGTTGTAACATCAGATGAAATAACTGCTCCATTACAAGAGTTTTCGCATAATGAATCTGAAGGTGGTGATTTATACGAAAATGAAGAAAATGGCATTGACAATAATTCTTCATCGCACTCCTATACAAATGAAGAAGAAATTGAAGAAAATGGCATTGACAATAAATCTTCATCGCACTCCGATACAAATGAAGAAGCGCTAAATATTGCATCTGATAAAGATGGAATTCACCTTGCTCCAGATGGTACTCAGAGGAAAATGTGTGTAAATAAGAAACGCCTTGGGAGGTATTCGAAGCAAAATGTTACGTGTCAGTCCACTGGCCCAAATATTCACGCAAGAAAATCGTTAAATCTCAAATTTTGATTAAATGGCTATTATTTGTATATAACAAATTATTGCGAAAATTAAAAAAAATGCACAGAAACAGAATCAAGACGTATGCTTGAAACTGGTAAATGAACAATTACGTTAGACGAGCTCTATGCCTTAATTGAAATTTTATATGCTCGAGCTATTTGTGGTGAAAATATAATATATATTCATTCTTTGTGGTCAAACTCATGGGGTTTAAATATTTGGATTGAAACTATTGGAAGCAATAGGTTTTGTGAAATTCTACGATTTCTGAGATTTGATTTGAAATCTACCAAATCAATACGGTTAAAAACAGATAATTTTCGAATATATCATATATGGAATCGATTCAATGAAAACTGTATTGTCAGTTTCAATACTGGTGAAAATATAACAATAGATCAGCAGTTATTTCCAAGCAAAGCACGTTGTCTTTTTTTGCAATTCATATCTTCCAAACCGGATAAATATGAATGAAAGTTTTAGCCTACTGTAGCTCTTAGAACGAAGTACTTGTTGTATGCTGTCCCTTATTTAGGCAAAAGTGGAGAACGGCCGTCAGTGCAAAGTTGGTTTTAAATTGCATAACTAGAAATTTAAAATTTATTTGTTTTATGTGTTCTCATGTGGTAACAAAACTCAAAGTTAAAATCAGATAGTCTAATATAAACTCAACTTCTTTTATAAACAATAACTCCAACTGGTGCAAAATATAACCAAATTTAAATAAAAGTGGTTTATTTTATTTATACTTTACAGTCTGACAGTCGTTATAAAGTTAAAAATAGGTAGTACGGATTCAGCACATTTTTTTTTTTGCATTTATAGCGCCTTCTGGGAGGAAGAAGGGCAAATACTTTTTAAAAATAAATTTTTAGATTAAGCTTCTGACATGGTCAAATGGTCTTAATAAAATGTTTCACATATATATATATATTTTCTTTTTCTTACGCTGGTAGTGCCATTCGTTGGAAATTGCATAAATAAAACTTTAAAATGAATTATGAAGATGAAAAATTGTTTGAAATGTGTATTTTCTCATATGGCAACCATACGTCAAGTTAAATTTTGGTGTTACAGATTCAACAATAACTTCTTTTGAGTTTACAGAAAAGAAATGGAAAAATATACTATTGAAATTTAAGTAAAACTAATTTTTTATATGAATCACTCTATGAGAGCTGTACTCATGTTAAAAATATGTAAAACAGATTAAGCGCAATTTTCTTTTGCGTTTATATCGTCCTCTGGCGGGAAATAGGGTAACTAAATTTAAATACATTTGATATTTTATAGGGATTTTTATAAATTTTCAGAATAAGCTTCTGACACAAAGAAATTGGTATTTTCATAAACATTTTCCGATGATAGATTTTTTTTTTTTACTCTGATAGCTCAAACTGTGAGGAATTGAATAAATAAAACTTTAAAAGGTATTTTATATATTTTATCTTATGACAACTATACTCCAAATAAAAATTATGGAATACAGATTCAATAATTTTTTCCTTTGCGTTTGTAGCGCCTCTTGGGGGGGGGGGAATAGGAAAATCAAAGTTGAATCAAATTTATTTATTCATGTTTTTTTTTTACTAAATTGTCAGAATAAATTTGCCTCTCGGATAAGTCTGTTTTTATAAAAAAAATCACATGATATTTTTTATGATGGTTATGCCCCTGTTGTGAAATTGAATAACTAATACATTAAAGCGGATTTTTTTTCCCATATAGGAAACATACTCGAAGTTAAAATTAGGTAACACAAATTTCAGCAAACTTTTCTTTTGCATTTACGGCGTCCTCTGGGAGGAAATAAAGTGACCAAATTGAAGTAAAACTGATTTTACTTTGTTTCGGTGTATGTCAGACCTACTGGTTAAAAATAAGCTGTAAGATTCATCACAACTTACTTTTGCGTTTATAGCGCCCTCTGGACCGAAATAGAGTAACTAAATTTATATAAAATTGATTATTTATGTTTTATTATTGCTTTTTTATGTTCAGATTGGAAGTTTTTCTCCAAACTACTGAACTCGGGAAACATTTTAGATTAATATTTGATAAATTTACATCACAAATTGTGATGCTATACCGCTTAAGTGAAATCCTGATGGTAGTAAAATTGAAATAAGCCCGTCTTGAATGCAGTAATTATTTCAAAACTTGACATATTAAACAAAAACATAATTTTCAAAACAAATTAAATATATATATATATATATATATATATATATATATATATATATATATATATATATATATATATATATATATATATATATATATATATATATATATATATATATATATGTATATATATATTATATATATATTTCCTTTATTGTTTAGGACCAAAAAGGATCAGTAGAAAAGAAATATTAAGCTATTTTAATTTAGTTGGTTCTACATTTTTGTTTTCTTTTTTGTAACATATGATTAAAGTAATTGAACTTTAAAAAATAAAAATAAAATTCAAATAATATGATACTTAAACCAGCATAAAAATTTAGATCCTGTTCAAATAAAATTGAAATAAACCTTAGACTCTTTTAAAGATTTGTATTTTGTATGCCCCTAGCATTTTTGTATTCACCCATCATAAATATAATACAAAATCTGCAATACAAATGTTTGCAGCTTGTACAGCTTAGAAATGAAAATATTTTAAGATGTATTTCGATTTAATTTGAACAAAATCCAAGTTTTAACTTGTTTAAAATATATTGTTTGATTTTTATTTCATTTTTTAAAGTTTAATTGATTTAAACATATCTGCTACCACACATTAAACATTAAATGTAAAAAAAAGTAAATGAAATATCCAAATATCCGTCCCTTTCCGGGTCTACACAATCGAGGAAATAATTATATTTTTAATTGTTTCTACAAATTTTGTCCCTGTTTAGATAGTTTTCTGTTTTAGAATGTGTAACTGTTGGACTTCCGTTTTGTAGGAAGCATGTGATAATTTCGAGTTTAAAGTTTGATTCTGTATACAAGTTTCAGTGTTAATATTGCAGGAATCAATTATGTTTGATTGTGTAATCCGAAAAATCAGAGTGTGTTGAAGACAAATAAGATGTGAATCTATATTATTACTAAATACAGATTCATACAAATTCCTTTTACAGTAGAAGAATTAATTTTAATGCATATTTGAAATAATAACAAAAACAATTGTTACGCGACTAATACACTTATCACAAGACATGTAAAATTATAGCTGTATAATAAGATGTAAGTACATTATAATGTGAATTTCTACTAACTTTGTTAATTGTAATGTGTTAAACTAATGTTTTTCAACAAACCATAATCAAACCATAAATTATTTAAAAAATAAAAATGATATCGAGTTACCTGTACATAAAATATTTAGATATATTGAAACAGCTTAGTAAATGTCATCTTAAACTGATTTAATTATGAAACTGAATAACTAAACTTCGTGCTGAAATCAAATAATATTTTCTATGATTTTAAAAGTCATACACAAAGTTTCCTTCATTGAATATTTTTTTGTACATTATATTTTAGCTTGTACAGCTAAACACACAATAAAATGAGTTTAAATGAGTGCGCCCGATGCGATACGTATTTCAGTTATACGTTTAACCGATAAACGTATGTATGTATAATACAATACGTAAATGTTTTTCTTTCCACAGCGCAAATGTTTTCTACTCTTATGTATAACGTAAGTTCATTGTTTTAACCGTGGCACTCATGGTATTTTCTATACAATGTGTATACGTGTTACAAGATTTTACGTTTTAATTTTTTTTTTTTGTTAATCTTGGCAAATTTTATATTTTGTGTGAAGCACCTATAAATTTCGATTATTTATCGCTAGAAAAATAATCGTGACTGCAGGTTTTACAGCGCAATCACGCAAGTTTAAAATGGCTTGCCTTCTTTTTTGCTATAAATCGTATTTTATATATATTTGTAAAATAGAATAAAATGTTCTTAGATAAAATAAAAGTATAATTATGAAACTTTCCAGAAATTGGATTGATCAATGTCAGTATGAAATATAAAGCCAATGTATGTCTGTGTTCTGCGGCCGTATGCAAAAATAATGTTTCGCGCGAAATGTCTACACTCTAAAATGACGTTTTCAAAACTGAGCAAAAAATACTCAAATCTGAGTAAGTCGCATAGTCAAAAGGGATCCGAATCAAAATTACTCAAGTTTGAAACATGTATATACTCATTTCTGAAAACATTCACACACTCAAGTATAAAACATAATGTGCTCATATTTGAGTATGTCAATGTTTCAAAAATGAGTATGAACTGGCTTCTATGTGCTCCTTTTTGAGTATGTCCATATTTCAAAAATGAGTTTGAACTGATTCAAATTTTTTTTGAGTTTGTCCATTTTTCAAAAATGAGTATGAACTGACTTCTATGCACTCAGTTTTGAGTATGTCCCTGTTTCAACATTCTGATTATTTCTGGTATTTCAGAATTGAAAGCATTAAATCGTCATATTTGAAACGAAAATTTTCATAATAAAACGAAAACATCGATTTACTCAGATTTTAAAGTGTCATTTTTCTCAGTGTACGTCATAAATCAAAAAAAGCTATGACACATGCTAAAGATAGCTTTGAAGCTACCCGCTATGCCATAGTAAAACATTTATTAATTAATAGTTTTTTTTTTTTTGACGAAAAAACAACCAATATTTAAAGTTATATATATATACACTGTAAAAAATGGGTACTCAAAATTGAGTAAAAAGTACTCAATTTTGAATACGTCCCATACTCAAAATAGCTTCGATACTCAAAATTGAGAAACACGTGTACTCATTTTTGATCCCATGGATGTATTCAAATATGAACTGCTATGTACTCATTTTTGATCCCATGGATGTATTCAAATATGAACTGCTATGTACTCATTTTTGATCCCATGGATGTATTCAAATATGAACTGCTATGTACTCATTTTTGATCCCATGGATGTATTCAAATATGAACTGCTATGTACTCATTTTTGATCCCATGGATGTATTCAAATTTAAAAAATTTTATGTCGTTAAAATAAAATTTATAGGATAAAAAAAAGTTACTTCGCGAGGACAACCTTATAAAGGATACATACATTTCTGCTCATATTTTTCATTCCTGCGTGAGTTTATAGTAATTAACCAACCCTTGCCCATGAAAGGAATCGAACCCGTGATGTCCTGTGTACTAACCTGTTGACTCAGACTAACGCCCCATGAGTGGTCACGCCTCCTTCTCAAATGTTGTTAGTTACTTTGCAAAACTTGCAAAAACTTGAGGTTTCATCTGTAGATGGATTTTTTCAGTTCCAATGTTTTTAATATTTTCTTTTCATAATTTTCAATATTTTGCTGTATGATTTGGTGCCTTATAACAGATAAATTTCAATTTATTATGTGTTATATGTGTAAAACATTGCATTAAGAATACTGATTGTTTCTTTTTGAAACAGTACCAACAATTTCTTTATTCGAACATATACTTTTTTTAAATTATTTGCTTTATTATCTGATATATCAATTCTAATAAAAACAACAATTATCTTAATCAGACGTGTTTATTACATGCTATTAAAATATTTTTTTAATGTGTTATTTAAAAAAAATATGTAAATATTTTTTTTTATAATAAATTAAATTATTATATTTCAGCTATGCTGAGAGCTTTTGCGTACGGTTCGGTTAAACTAAATAGTTAAAAAAAATGATTTTTAGAGACAAATTTAAAATTAATGACCTTGGGATAGATAGGTTCAAATCTGGACTTATTGATTTTATTTAAATTAAATTAGTTTATTTTATAAAAATATAAGCTAAAGAAATAAATTAAAAACGTTATAAAGTTAAAAACTTTATTTTTATAAAAGTAAAGAAAAAATATTAACTAATTTTATAAATTTAAGGAAAAAATTATACACTTTGTAAAATTATAATTTATAAAATAATAAATTTTAGCGTAATTTATAAATTTGTAAGCCAAATCAGGTTAGTTTAATGCCAATTTGCATAGCTATAATTTGCAAAGATATTATGTTATGAAACTTTTAAATAACACAATATTGCCTCACGTTAAAAAAGTTAAAATAAATTTTTAAAAAATTAGTGGGAAAAAATCATAATTTTGAAGTACTATCAAGAAAAAAAAGTAGATGTGTAAAATGTGAGGAAAAAAAAAAAGAGTAAATGTGTTGTAGTGGATCCTCTTTCATGAAAATCCAGAACAACCAGATCCACTTTTCATTTCTCTTATTCTTCGTTTTTCCTTCAAATAATAGCTTTTAAGGCTCCGAAATTTCGTCATTACACATTCTGAAATATACAAGTATGTTGGGTTTGATCATATGTTCATTTTTGATCCAAAAATACTCATTTCGAAATGAGTACATGAACTTACTCATTTTTGAGAATACATATGTTCATTTCTGATCCAAAAATACTCATTTCAATATGAGTACATGAACTTATTCATTTTTGAGAGTGCACATGTTCATTTTTGATCCAAAAATACTCATTTCGATATGAGTACATGGACTTACTCATTTTTGAGAATGCACATGTTCATTTTTTATCCAAAAATACTCATTTCGAAATGAGTACATGGACTTACTAATTTTTGAGAATGCACATGTTCATTTTTTATCTAAAAATACTCATTTCGAAATGAGTACATGGACTTACTCATTTTTGAGAATGCACATGTTCATTTTTGATCCAAAAATACTCATTTCGAAATGAGTACATGACTTACTCATTTTTTTCAGTGTATATATATATATATATATATATATATATAGATAGATAGATATAAGTATATATAAATATATATATATATAAGTATATATAAGTATATATATAAGTATATATGTATATATATATATACTCGATTTTCTTTTTTGCAAGTACCAGCTACCTACACTTGAACCGCAAGACAGGATCGAGGCCCTTGTTGTAGTTTGAACAAGGTAGGAATCACAATGGCCCTTATAAACCGCGAGAATTCACTCTAGCTGATGTTTCTCAATCTCTCTCATCCGCAGACAAGCAGGAGAAAGGCATATTTTTTCACGCAAGGAAAAAAAAACATTTAAAAGTTTATATGTTTAACTGCTGCGGTAAGTTCCGTATATACGCTATACCGTATATACTATTTCGTATCATGCGTATAATCGCCTTGGCCGTATCATGCGTATGCAAAATCTGTACCCCGTGCAATACGTATTATACGTATACTCGTATAAACGTTTAAGAAGGAGTACCAGTTTAAATCTTATAAAAAAAATTGACTAACGGGATATCAATAAAAGAAAAAAAAATCACTCTCAAGATAATATTATTATGTGCCATATTGAAATATCTACTAAAAGAATCTGATAAAATTTGATACGATATAAAACTTCTCTTCGTCTTTTGGAATTTTGATACTTCATTGAAATATATTTACCTTTTATTTTATTATAGATTGGAAAGTGTTTTCAAAGAAATCTTTATTTTTTTACTCCTCATACAAAATATTGCATCAATAAATTTTCCTTCGGTGTGTCATTCTTTGAGATTCTTCATAAACATTTCTTTGAGCTGACGAAAGAAATAAATTAGGAATATTATGTAACAGATGTATCATATACAGAATCTATTTTCGCTTTCCTTAAAGAATTTATTTTTTGTGTGTGATAGAAATTTTTTATAATACTTCAAGGATTTGATTTTTTTTGTTAGCTATGGAAAACCGAAAGATGCATTTTTACTTCCAGAAAACGTTGAAAATTTATAAAATTCAAAGTGTCATTACTCTTTGAATGCTCGTCTTAAACAAAATGGAATTTTGATTCTTTTTTGTTGTCAGAGTTTTTTAATGTAGTGTTTTGTTTGTATAAAGATATTTGTTATTACTATTGAACATATAAAGAAAACTTCTTATTACTATTGAACATATAAAAAAATTTGTTATTCCTATTTAACATATAAAGAAATTTGTTATTACTATTGAACAAGTAAATTTATAGATTTATTAATTCTCTTAAAAGTTATACTTGGATAATATTTTACCAATATTAAAGTTTTAGGTATTCTTTAAAGTGTCATAAAAAGTAATTTTTCAATGGCGTATTTTAGGAGTATTTTAAAAGTCATCCTATGCAAAAATTCTCTTTAGAAGGGAGGTTGTGTCCAAATCTATTTGTAATCTTTTTTTTTTTTTTTTTTTTTTTTTTTTTTATGGTGAACTGGAAATTTAATGTCCATTTCCTCAAAACGGTGATAACAGTTATTGAATTACATGATTTCTAAGAAATCGCTAGATAGAATTTCAAGAAATTTTTATCGATGCAAAAAATTACCTACTATTATGTTCACCATGAAACAAATTTGGGAATTATGATTTTTTTGTAAGTAAAAAAAAAAATGAAGCTTTTTATTTTTATTTTCTCAAGACCTAATCATTATATATGGTCTCCCTGTAGGACATTTTAAACACATACTATATTTCTATTCAATAATTTTTTTTTACTCACTGTGAAAATTCAATTATGAGAAAACCTGCACTCAAAAAAATATAAGGTGAATTCAGTTATTAAAAAATAATTTATAATTAGACTTAAAATACATCAGATTTATCTAGTATTTTTTAGGACATCATCTGTTTTAATATATTACTTTTAATGCATTTAAAATTTTATATCGAAAAGTTATTGCACTCAATATTTTAGTATCTTTTACACGTAATTTATAACTTTGAAAGATACATGATTTGCTTAATGAAATAAAAGTTAAATAGCAATTTAAAAGCCTCTCACTGACAAGCCCGGGTAAAAACGTTCACTAAGCTCCAAGTTTCACTGCAATACAAGCATTTTTTTATTAATATAATTTTACGTATATAATGTAATTTAAATACATTGATTAATAATTGATGCCCTCAAGGTTTACATTGATATATATAATTTAGTCTTTTATATAATTTTGGAATAAACACCTATTTTTAGTATTCAAAATAAAGTACAGGAAAACAACATTACAATTTAGACAGTTTGCTGGACAGTCAGAGGGATAAACCGGTAATTAGCAATAAATTATATTAACTCAAACAAGATCACAAAAAACTGTTTAGCTCTCAACATCAAGACCATTGTCATTATCAGACAATGTAATAGGTTACTTTATTTGGCTGTGTCACAAAACTGTTCTCAAAATATGGATACCTGCAGATATAACTTACAAAAAAAAAAAACTTTTTTTAAAGTTTCGAACACTTAAAACATATTGTTACCAAACTGTATAAGATAGCAAAACACTTAAATGTTGTTGCGATTTCTATGTCCACTGATAGTAAGCTCCAGGTTTCACGCAATACAAGCATTTTTTATTAATATAATTCCACGTATATAATGCAATTTTAATACATTGAGTAATGATTGATACCCTCAATGTTTTGCATTGGTATATATAATTGAGTCTTTTATATAATTTTGGAATAAACACCTTTTTTAGCACTTAAAATAAAGTACAGGGAAAATAACATTACAATTTTGCCCGTTTGCTGGACAGTCAGAGGGTTAAAACGGTAATTACCAATATATTATATTAACTCATACAAGATCACAAAAAACTGTTTAGCTCTCAACATCAAGACCATTGTCATTATCAGACAATATAATAGGTTACTTTATTTGGCTGTGTCACAAAACTGTTCTCAAAATATGGATACCATACTTACAAAAAACTTACAAAAACTTATATAACTTACAAAAAAAAAAAAAAAAAAACTTTTTTTTAAAGTTTGGAACACTTAAAACATATTGTTCCCAAACTGTATAAGATGGCAAAACACTGTTGCGATTTCTACTTCCACTGATAGTATTTTATAAGGTGAAAACACAGTCACGGGAAATAGAAATTGTCTGGCTGATCGGCTATTATCACAATTACGGATTTAATAGATTGCTTCAAAAATGTAGGAAATAATTACATCGAATTTATAAATGTTAATGTTAGAAATATGCAGTAAAATGATCAAAAGCCAATCTATAAGAATAAAGATGTCAGTGTGCTCTATTCTGAACGACCACTGCATTCAGAGCTACAAGATTTGGCAAGACGGTATCTCTATGTCAGCAGTCATGCTACTCGAAGCCAGTTTTTTTATTTTTTGATGAGATTTTTTTTTTCATTTATTTTTTTATGGGGCATTTAACGTTTTTGTGCATTTTGCGGCAATTTTTGCAACATTAGTAAAAGGAATCCGGAAAGGAATAAAATTTTTTAGCTCAATATAGTAAATTTTGGCATCGTTGAACCCGTCAGCACAAGCGCTGGGATAAAATCTACAGCAGCTTACAACTATTACTTAAAAATGCGCGAAAATAGTTCGTGGTCATTCTGAGCTTTATAGTACCTTTCAAGCTGAATGATATCAAGATGTGGCCAAAAAGAATTTACCTCCGGTTGTGTATTTTCCATTCTTTTGCTATAAAAGTGTCACGTGGGAGGAAATTTACCCCACGCGTGTTATAACGTAACCCATAATGATAGGAAAATGTTAATGCAAATGTTTATGTAAAAAATATAGTGCGCAAACAATAATATAATTTTTCTTTTAAACGTTAAAAACTCTTGCACATACAGTTTCTATATATCAGTTTTATATTTTTTTTGTATTTTCATGGCTGAATTTGGATTGTAAAAGCTTTGTATGTAATGATATGCAAAAAAAAATCTTAGTGCGAGATTTTTTTTAATTTTTTTTTGTTTGTTTGTTTTGTTTTAAATATAAAAGAACTTTTTATTTTAAGTTAAATTATGTCCTTTATTGATTTACAGTTTATTTCAAAATATAAATTTTTGTTTATAATCAAACCGGAGGGAAATTGACACAAGAAACCCATTGGGGTAAAATTTATCCCGCGAGTGTAGTAACGTAATGGAAAGGGGCGCGTGTGCTGACGGGTGAAATGAAGTTTTTTGCGGAATTAATGCTGCAATTTTTGAGTTTTTATTGAATTATTGTATGCGAAATTATTTTTTCTCCTGTTTCGAGCGAGTTTTTGTCATTCGTAACAGTAATTCGGTTTTAAACTTTTAATGTAATATAGTAACCTCTTTTTCGGTCTCTTTTCAATGAAGTTTGTTCGGAATTTGTACAGATATTTTTGAATTTTTCGTGAATTTGTTATGCAATTTTCAGAATATTTTTTCTAGTTTTGTGCCGATTTTTTACATTCTTGAAAGAATTCAGTTTAAAATGTTTTAGCCTGTTATAGTAAATTTTGTCCTCTGCAATTTGCGATTTTGTTGCTATCTTTTAAGCAATTTGTAGTGTGTTTTTTTGTTTGTTTGTTTGTTTGTTTTTAGTTTCGCGTCAATTTGTCGATTCTCGTAAAAATAATCCTGTTTCAGCCTATTTCCATTTTTCGTATAGTAAATTTTGTTCTCTTTCCCAAATAAATCAAAAATACTGGATTCATTTTCTTATGATCTCACTGATCGAATTATTTAAAATGACATTTTGTTTAAATTCATTCCTTACACTTACATACATCAGTAATCTTGATACTGAACAATTTATTTCTAGTGTCAATTATTAACCCCTTACTTTTTTATAATAACTTTTTAAAACTTTCAAACTTTTGCGCTTCATACAATTACTTATGATCTTTGGGTATTATAATGAAAATATATATTAATTAAAAAAAATAATATAAAGTAACCCATCGATACTGCCACACTGCGTCAATTCAGGTACTGTCAAATTAAAACATAAAACTAATTCTTACGCTATTATACTTGAAACATAATAATTAAAACAATACATTGTTACACATAAAGTGTTGTGCAGTCCGTTTCGATATCTCCTTCGAGGATCTTATCCTTGGGATAATTAAAGACAGCAATTGATGTAAACAATCTTATTAATGCACTAGCTGTAAAATTAATGAGCCGCTCTGGCCAAAATTAAATGTATATCATCATAAAATATTATTAATTGTATAACAACACCGCATAGTTACATATTCTGGTTAATTAACAAGAAAAAAATTCGTAAAGTAAAAATCCGTATAATTAATAATAATGCGTAATGCAAAAGCTAACGCTGGTGACTAATGCTGATCAAATCAGAATCATTAAACAATACTGCTCTAAACTCAAGAGCGAACGTGAAAGTGTAAGACAGTAAGTAAGAACTTAGTAAGAAAACTATTTAGCAATGAGATATTCTCATTTTTAAGCATTGATTGGAATGGTTTAAAATGTTTCTATGATTAGAAAGACCCTCTACAAGATTGGTTGGTCCGTTACCATCATCTTCAAGGATTTCATTTCTTCTTCAAAGTAAATCTTGGGATTTTTAAACTATCAAATCCCTTGTATCTTCCCAGTCTCTTCATGATAATTCTGCGTCGACGTAAATAAAATTATTTTTCCATAGCAATTGGCTCCCATAAAGAACTAAAAAAAAATAATAAGCACAATGTTCATGTTTAAAATTGCTATAGAATATCATACGCATATAATGTCAATTAGTTTTAATAAATGTGTGCAAACCTCATACATATGACTAAATTTTCATCAGAGATATGACTCCTTGAAATTTTAATCTCGTTGATTTTTTACCATTCACGAAAAGCCGATGCGGGAGGAATTGTGAAAAGATGATTTGTCTCACATTATGCATTCGCAAATTAATATGAAAAATTTCTAAATAACTTGTTAATATATATTTTGTTAAATTTAACCATGTCATTATTCAGAATATTAGTTATAACATTCAGGAAAAAAAAACATGACGGTCATGACGTCTATCACTGTGTTCTATTAGAGAGTTATGAGCCAAATGGTTTAGAAGGAATAGAGTTGCAAAGAACCCATTGGAGTCACTGCAAAAGAGCATTTCTTCGTTAAGTTCAATGAGAAAGACAAGTATTATTTATGAAACAGTTTTCAAAATACAACTCGAAACTCAAAGAATATTTATGGAAATTTCCTTTATCTTAAATTGAGGATATTTATATTATTATCCTTAAGAATTTTAAACTTTTATATTTATCCTTCTTATTGATTTATTTGTATACTAATTGTAAATAATTAAAGTATCGTATATAATAATAATTAAATAATTGTAAATAGTTGTAAATAATTAAAGCAAATTAATCGTAAATAATTTAAGTAAATATTTATTTGCTTAATGGGTGAAAACAATATGCATAAAGGCTTATAAATACCTTTTAATACATAGAGCAATAAGTTTCGTTGTAACAATGGGCAATTTGTTGAGACATTTTCAAGATCTATAATGATAAATAAACTAGTTTCGTATATATATTTTTTAATTAACTTTATAAAAAAAAACATCAAATCACATACATAATGAAAGCAGGTGCTTAAAAATAACCCACTCTAAACGTCAAATTTATTTTATCTTGTTGTTTTTTTAGTATGTAAAGCATCTTGACCCAAATTTTAGGTAACTCAAAGGCGGTTGATTCATTACATATGTTCTCGCTGCGGATATATATTTCTATTGATTCTCGGATAAAATAAAATATTGATGGATAAATTATTTAACTGTTCTTTAAATTAATTTGCAAAGACTCTACCCTATGTAGTCTGCTGTAGTTTATTGTTGTATATGATAGCTGCTTTGTGTTCTTTATTCTCTTTTTAAACTTTCCATTTGTCATTCCTATATAATACTGTAATGTTCTATCTGCTTTGGTGAACAGTATTTCATAAACACTTGATTGTTGATCAGGTTCTATTGGATATATTTTTTTAGAGACTATGTTTTTCAATTTTATGTAAGGTTATGCGATAAAGCAGATAATCTGTTTGCTAATTTTATATTTCACTCTTCTTCTTCCTATCCATACTCATAATTAATTTATTAATAGTGCTTTCTTTATATTCCGTTATATACCCTCTATGCTTCCGTTATTGCTTGCGATGACACGTACTTGATTTATTGGGTTGGTCAACTGATCAGGGGCATACACTGTAAATAGGTATCTTAATAAAATGTCTAAATGTAAAACTTTGTAGGAAAAAAGATTTTTGAGTATTATGTGAATAGTGGATTGATTAACTATTGTTTTTCTATAAACCATACGTTATGTGCCATGGTGGGTTTTGATTAATAGCATAATCATGTTGAATAATATACCATAATATAATTCTACGTTGAATCTGTTAAACTAGAATTTCCAGAAATATAAATCCTGAAATCAGAGAACTAATCTGCAGTAAACTTAAAATCGATAAAAATTAAATGAATCAAGAAAAAATTTCAACAGACAATTATGTCTTTTTTCCTACTTTTCTTACAAGCTGAAACAGCAAAATTTTGATAATATAACTGCTGGTTGTCATTTCCGCTTTAAAGATTTTGAGATATCAAAAAGGGATGTTACTTAAAAAATCTTATTTTTTCAAGATGAGATATATGAAATTAAAGAAAACGTCTTTTGAATTTTGTAAAAATGATTTTAACAGTCTCTAAGGATCATTTTGAATCATATTTGTAAATTAATATTCCAATGTCAATTACATAAATAGTAATAAAATTAAGTATGAAAAACAGATAATTACAATACAATACATAAAGATATCCAAAAATTAAGAGTATCAAAATTAAAATAAGTGGGGAAAATAGTTAAAGTTATGTAGAGAAAAAATCCAATATGCAAAAAGTGAAAATTATTTCAAAAGCAATTGGAAACTTATATAGTGGAACACATTTAAAGGGCAATATTCCATTTATATAAGTAACATGTAATTGATTTCTGTTTGAGTTAATAGCCATGAGCTTAATATATTAACTCAAATTTCCCAATCAATTACCAAATGAAATTTAAAGAAAATTGAGTAAAAATGGACAAATATATTGAGTATCTGAATATGATATGCGCAAAATTCATTAATAGTGAGCATTATTAAATACAAAAACATATTTAATAAGGAATTTTTAGACAAAAAGAGAAATTGCAGTAAAACATACCCCATCATCAGCAATTTAGCTGTCAATAACCACGTTAACCGTTAGAAATACACTTTGTATATAGCAGTTACATTGACAGTTAAAATAATAAACTATTTTTACAAATTTAAATATAATTCATATACACCTAATAAGGATTTTTATAATATTCAAAACAATATCCAATCAAAATAATAAAAATATAATTAAAGGGATTATTGAAATTAAAATATTAACAACTCACAGCACAAAAGGATTATATGATACGATATTGAACGATATTCGAATATTGACTAAGATATATTAATGCATATTTTATGGCAGCGCCATCTATGAGAAAGAGAAAACGGGATCTAGCTTTACAATTTATTAATTTGTTAAAAAGTATATATTAAAAATATATAAATAAATATTAAATAAAACAAAAGTATATAAATATTTGCATTTATTTCCTATTTTGTGAAACAATAAAGTTCAATCAATATTAGAAAAAACTTCAAAGTAATTAAATACCAAAACATTTAGATGTATATATATATATATATATATAACCATAAATGAAACATAATCATAACACCAACTTAAACAATGAAATAATATTTAAGTATGAAATAATAAGTTGATATATATATATATATATATATATATATATATAGATAGATAGATAGATAGATAGATAGATATTAAAAACGGTGAAATGATGAAATATTGCAGAATTTAATGAGTAATATAATAGTTAATTATAATATAACCCTCATCAATAATAATAATATTTAAATATATACTTAATGTATTATAACCAAACCAATTACACAATAAATTTGGTATAAGTTTCAGATATATTGGGGTTTAACAAAGTATTTATTGATTGATAGACCAAGTACAACATGTAGCAGAAATTATCTTCGTTTAAATCAAATTACTATTAACATAAGAAAAACATTTCTGGAATTTTTATAAGGTAAATTTACCTTATTCTGAGTGTCAAATCAGATATCAGTTAATAAGAAAAAAAAATAATAACTGTAGATGTAAAATAAATAAATTTTATAAGAGAAAGTGCAATTACCGTACGTAATATTTTTAGCGAATAGATACGCTTTTACCGTGTTTAGTTTCAAGTGAAAGAAGTATTTGCAAAGATTATATTGCAAATAACAATTTATGTATCAAAAAAAATTTCTAATTTATTCAATGTATTTTATTTCTTCTTCCACAAATCCGGCTGCTTAACAAATAGATTGAGTTTAAAGAAAATTAATTGGAATTTTCCATTTCATGAGATTTAAAATCTATTTAATTAAAACAAAAAAAAAATATATATATATATTTTTATATAATTTTTTACTGATAATTTTATTTTGACTTTTCTCCTAAACTTCTCTTAACATCTTTACTTTACCTCGTCTGGCATATATATATATATATATATATATATTTTTTTTTTTTTGAACTATGAACTATTTTTACTTTTATACTTTAACTAGTAAATTTTCATTATTTTATAGATATACTTAACACTATCCTATTTTTTGTAGTCAATTGGACTACGGCTAGACATTTCATATGGCTCTCTCAGGATTTGATATACACCTACTCAAAGCCAGGGTGTGCAGTTGCTTCGCAACTTGGAAGCCCATTGAACCTATCACAAGTTCAAGTTCAATGCAAAGCTTTTTAATCATTGCATTTATCAATGACCATATCATATGCATCAGAAATATAAGAATTAAAAAAGAAATTGAATATATGTTGTATGAAGAAAATATGATAATGTGAAGTTTAAATAATTTTTCCGCAAATTTTCATTAAACTATTCTTTAGTTTATAAACTAATCTCAATTATGTTTTGTAAAATTCATTGCGTGAAAAATTATCCCATTATATTAAATTCCCAATTACTGTATTAAATATTATTCTGTGAATCTGCAAAATATGTTTAAGAAGACGTTTAGTTTATGGAGACATTATTTTGCAATAAATATAAATAATTTGCTTAAATTGAATATTTTGTCTAAAATTGAAAAAAAAAAAAATATTTCGTTATATATATTTGGGATATTTTTTTCAAAGTATTGTTATCTTTTTTGTAAATACTTACAACGATTTTAAAGTACTTATTTTTAAAAATATTATATCGTGCGTGTAAATGAACATAAGAATTTTTCTAAAAGATTTATTTATTTTTATGGGGAAAAAAAAAAAAACATTGTTTTTAATTTTCGCCTTAAAAATATTTTTTAATACAGAAATAGTTTATATTGTTGACGTCGAAACAAGATGTTTCTAATATCCAAAATTATAATAAGTATAAAAGTAAAAATAGTTTTTTTTCTTTTTTTAATTACATTTTTATAAGCACTCAATGCTTATCTTGAAAAAAAAGAAAAAAAAAAACGCCTAATTCCATGACTGCAATTTATGATTTTCCGAAAAGATTTCATCACAATTCGTTAATTTAACTTTGGTACTGAAACCGATTATGGAAAATTGACTTCATTTTGTAACTCTTGGTAAAAAGCGCAAGCTAATGAATTTATTAAAAATATAATTTTTGTTCGGTTACTTTTTTAAGTTATGACAACAGAAAAGAAAAAAACATATTTAAACTATCTATGAAGAATTTCGAAACAGATTTCTATTTAATCATATTTTTTTTAAAGATGAAACTATTAATTGATTAAAGGATACATTTTAACAATTGATTTCTCCCCTTTTTTTTTCTTCTGTTTAGTTCACTTTCAAATCTTAGTAAATCGATGTTTTCATTTTGTATAAACTTTTTGGAACAAATAGGGCGCCCCATTGCTTTCAATTCTGAAATACCAGAAATACTCAGAATATTGAAACATAGACATACTCAAAACTGAGCACATAGAGGCCAGTTCCAACTCATTTTTGAAACATGGACATTCTCAAAAATGATCAGGATCAGTTCAAACTCATTTTTGTAACATGGAGATACTCAAAATTAAGCACATAGAAGTCAGTTCATACTCATTTTCGAAACATGGACATACTCAAATATAAGCATATGATGTGTTATTTTGAGTGCGTGCATGTTTCAAGCTTGAGTAATTTTGATTCGGAGCCATTTTGACTATGCGACATACTCAGATTTGTGTATTTTTTGCTCAGTTTTGAAAATGGCTTTTTTAGAGTTTAAGGTGACAATTTTGTGCAATACTGTTTTGTCACCACAACCAATAAGAATGTGCCTTTATCAATGGTTAAAAATTAGATGTTCTAAATCTTTTTTGTTTGTTTTTTTGTTTGTTTTTGATTTCTTTGTTACAAGTATCCTATCCAAGTATCCTATCCTATCCTAATCCTAATCCTAATAATATTATAAATCTGATTGAGTGCAAATGTTAGGCAGAAGCCAGCGTCGAAATGGAGCATTTAATGATCCTCTACCTTTGCACATAGGTTGATTATAACCCTCATATGAACATAGGCTGGTTTTTGTTTATTTTATTCAAATATTTTTCATAATAATTCAAAATTTCGTTATTTTCATAGAGAATAAATGGACATTTTTCGTATAATATTTTAAAATGGTTAAATATACTTTACCGTTGCTAATACTTTATCGTTGCCAAAACTAAATCAAAGCCCAGAATAATAATTTTTACTCAACAATTAATTTTCAATTGAAAGATTTTGACGTGAAAAAATGAAAATTCAAAAGAATTCAAAAGAAAAGGAATTTCTGTGATATTTGAAACAAAAATATGGAGTATTTGTTATTATACATGAAGTATTAATATTGGTTACGTTGAGAAGATATTTTCTGTCAAAAACTGCGTTATAATTAGAAGGAAAAACTGAACAATAATCATATTATTAAGAAAAGATTTCGCTTGGACCACGGAACTATGAAAAGGATCCTCCTTGGCTTGAACAAATATGACGTCATAAATGAAACATGTATTTTCAAATATTCGTAACATTACAAGGAGCATGAATATCAGTGTATAATAAAATTATATACATAATTGATGTCAGATTTAAGATGAATAACTGAAATATGTTTTTTGATACTGATTAATAATAAGCTTGAAAATCAGTTACATACAGATGTCAGTTTTCTGATAAACTTCCCGTCAAGATTGCCAGGAAAAGAAAATTAACAAGAATTATATCATTGAAAAGAGATTTCTCTGGAATCAAAGTGACGTCATTTTTCAAATAAAACGGGACTTTTCAAATATGTTTCAAATGGTGCGTGAATCAATTTCATACATTAATAAATACAGAGTACAGTGAAATAATAGAGAGGCAGTGAACCACCAAATCGGCTTGCAATATGAAGCCGGTTATTGCTCAAATCATTAGGCCCAAGGGCTGACTTCATTGGACGGGAAGAGGTTTTCAAAGCAAGCCGCCAGTTGTTTAGGCAAAACGTAAGGGTTGCATTTTCAGCATCACGCCAAACATAAACATTTCATATCTATTTATTCTCTGAACGCTGCGATTAATAATACAAGCATCAGTAAGATTGTTAGGAAAAGAAAATTGAACACAAGTCTATTATTTTAAAATCTGACTGTCTGTTTGTATTTCGCAACTACTTCTCTTAATTCAATGCGATTTACTTAACACCATCATTAATCTAAGCATGTCATATAAACTCTGAGAATTTAAAATTTTGAATTAGATACCGAGATATTATTTATTATTATTATTATTATTATTATTATTATTATTGTAAGTTTTAACGAAATTTCTCTAAAAACGGTAATTAAATTACTCCATTTTTGTGGATAAAAAAAGAAGAAATAAAACGGATTAATACATTTTTATGCCATTTTCCCATTAAAACTGAAAAAAGAATTTATTTTCAATTTGAATAGTTGGTGACAAAAAAAAAAAAAAAAAAAAAAAAAAAATTCTTGATTATAGTAGAATTTCCGAAAATTAAAAACATATTTCCACATATTCAAACTTTATGAATTAATTTATTCTGTAGAACAAAAATCGTCTGTCAGCATATTGTCAAGAAATCAAGAGGTTTCAGCTATAGATTAAACCAAGAAGGCAAATTTTCTGTTACATGCAAACGTAACACTTGCAATTGCAAAGCTTTTCGCAACCCCACATTACATGCAAACGTAACATTTACATGTAATTTGCACCCAAATTAATTTTAATTTGAACCCTTATAAATGTTAATTTGCATTGAAAATTACATGCAAAAGTAATGTTTACATATAATTTTGGGTTGCAAAAAGCTTTGCAATTACAAGTGTTACGTTTGCATGTAACTGTTACTGTTACATGCAAACGTAACACATGTAAAGGTTACGTTTGCATGTAATTTTGGGTTGCAAAAAGCTTTGCAATTGAAGCTCCTTTCATTGAGGTGTAGAATTATTCCTCCCTATTCACAAGAATTGAATTTAAACAAAAAGCATATACTATTTCCAATGAATTATTTTTAAATGATGGCTGTTAAAACGTTTTTCAAAGTCGTTAAAAGTAAAATGGTTTATCAGGTAAAACTTATATTTGTTTTTTGACAAATTGTACTTTTTTAAAACTGAGCTATGTCAAGGCCCCTATAACAAAGAAATACTGCATATTCTCCTATGAAATATGATAAAGAGTTAGTTAATTATTTACGTTTTTAATTATCGGGGGTGAAATATTTTGCTTGATTAATGCATTTATTCTTCTTTTAATGTTACGTGAACGAAGTCACGGGTAACAGCTAGTTTGAGATAAGTTTATTTGAAAAGTTTGAACAGTTTATTAGAAAAAGAATTAGAATGTTTACAAAATTTTAAAAGGTGGTGCAAATGTTAAGATATTAAGAGGCTACTTCATTCGCACAAAAACATTCGGTTGCTAATATTAATCTTATGACAGAGTTCTCTAAAATATCTCGTTTGCATTTAAAAATTTCTAAACAATTCTTTTTTTTCAATTCGATATATACGATCGCCTATTTTAACTTTTTCAACAATGTTTTCAGGTTTTTATTTAATTTTATTCATTTTTTTAATTAGGGATACTTCAACTTTCGAAAGTAAATGTATCCTCATAAAAATAACACCGCAAACAAAATCAAAAATGTAAAAAACGGCAATCGTAGATATTGACCTCATCTATCCAATGCAAACAAAATATTTAAAATATATTGAAATTAAAACGATATATTTAAAATAAAACTATCCTATAGGATTAACATTAGTGAGGGAGTGTTTTCGCTTGAGTGAAGTAGCCTCTTTATACATTTTTTATTAGACATATCTATTTATGTAAATAGATATATCTATTTTATGTAAATAGATATATCTCTTTTGTTTTTATATAAAAGACCAAGAATGAGAATAAATGTTTAAAAATGCAAATATCATCAATGTCTGAGACTTGATGAGAATTAACCAAATAGGGAATTAAAAATTATTGTGGAACGATGGATTGCGTTACTGGAAAGTAATATGTTTCTCCTATACATTTGTAACCATCACATTATATAAATATTTTATCATTCATCTTATATGTATGCCCTGTTTAATCGTACATTTTTGAGTGTCTACGATCAAAACACAAGCACTTGGATAATCTTAAAATGTTGTTAATAATTAGATATACTATATTGAATACAAATTACAATTGTTGATGTAATCGATACAAGAAAATTAAATACCAAATATTAAAACGGAATATTTCTGCACTGCTTTGGATATCGTACTTACGAAATCGTCGGAGTTTAGCGGAAGATACACGTTCAAATAAACGTTTTCTGACCTGAAAATTAAGTTAATAAATGTAATGAATTAAATTTCAGATAACTACTACATAAATGGAAGGGAAATTTAATTAATTAAAAATTTTGGCTCAGTGTATGTTTTTCTATTACAAAAAAAAATTGGAATGTTGGTAGGTATACGATGTAAATGAAATGCATACTAGGGCAACAAAGCTGTCTTTCATTAACATAAATGATGTGTAGTTGTCACGTATATAATTAATCTATTTAATCATGAATTGCACAGTGTCAGCCATACACACAGAAGACTTTTCCAAACTTACTATTTGTTTAATACTATTACTATCTGTATAAAAATTAATTTAAATTCTTGTTGTTGTTGAAAAGAAATATTGCACATTAAAATGGAACATTTATGCCTTTTTCTGATATAAATGAAATTCCTGCTATTATTCATTATCATAAATTGTATCGATGCGTCCTTTTTTACAACTAAAAAAAATGAAATTTTTCCTTTCGTGGAAAATTTATCATTTATTGAAGTGTAAGCATTCCATTCATTTCCTCTAATACAATGAACAATATTTATATTTTTTTCTCCATAAATTCAAAAATATCCAACTAATTTTAATTTAATCGTTTTTTGTTCAAAAATACAAAACTTTACATTGAATAAAGCGCACTAGCATTTAGTTAACAAAAAAATATTATAAATCAGATGAAGAGATAAATAATGGTGTTAACAACAGCTTATACGAAAGAAAAAAAAACAGAAAGATTGTTGCAGCAAGTGCATGAAATGTCGTTATACTTTAGCGAAGAACTATCTGTCTCATACGGAATGAATAGCGTGCATTCCACTCGAAAGAATAATTAAATAACAAATGCATGGTAAAAAACAATTCGGCACAAATGCGTGCAAAATACGCATCACGAAATAAATGAGAAATTTGCGAACAAACATCTGTTTGCTTATGAAAATGACATAAAGGGACCATTAGACAGAAAAAATTATAACATGAAGCAAAACATCATTTTTTTTTTTTTTTTGCAAAAATAGTTTTGATAAAAGTTTAATATTATAATGTAAATAATTTTAATATAATAATATAATATAGCAATGCAAGTAAATTTAATGTAACAATTTAATATAATAATGCAACAAACGTTGGTATAATAATTTAATATAATTTAACTTTAATGTAGTAATTTATTACAAGAATTAAATTTAATAATTAAAATGATTTAAAATGAAGATTCATTTTGTAAATTACAGATTCGTTGTAGGCCAAAATATTTATATTGATTTTTTCATGAATTATAAAAATTCCAATATCTTTTAATTTAATTGTTTTTCGTACAAAAATGCAAATCTATACACTGATTAAAACGCACCAGCTTTTAGTGATGAGACATAAATAATATAAATCACATGGGTAGGAAAACGAAGATTTTATGAAACACTCATAAGAAATAAAAATATAGAAATATTGTTTGATAAGTTCATAAAATCTAGTTACTCTGGTGTGAAAGACTATCAGTCTCATGCAGAATGACTTGCGTGCATTCCCGCGAAAGAATAATTAAATAACGAATGTATGAGAAACAAGTAATATAAAAACTTTTTTTAAAGTCAATTCCTACTTAGGTCAAATATAAAAAAATTTCCAGCGATCTACACTCTTCGCCACTGATTGTATTTATTCCTAAATTTATATTCTGCTAAATATCTTACATAAGAGAAATTTTTGAAATTTATTAAAAATTAAATAGCTAAAATACCAAAAATTAATAGCTTGAAAAGTATTTCTCACAAAATTGTTAGACAAACTGCGTTAGAAAGCTAAAAAAAAATGTATTTTTCTTGATATAAATTAAAAATCTATTGATTATGCCGTTCTTCAATTATTGAATTTCAAAAATTACCAAACTTCACAATAAAGTGTCATAGCGATGTTACAGTTAGCGTTAATACAGTTTTTTCAAATATTAATTAATTAATTAATTAATTTTTATTTAATTTTAGGTTTATATACTTCATTTCTGTTCAAAAGTATAGACTCACTCCACATTTATAGTCTCCTTCGCCCGCGAGCCGCCTGATATTCGTCCGTGAAATGCCCCATTATCTTTTTACGTGTGAAGGTGAGACTATAAATATGGAGTGAGTCTATACTTTTGAACAGAAATGAAATATAAAATTAAAATTAATTAATTTAATTTAATTAATGAATTAATATTTGAAAAAACTGTATTAACATAATTGTCATCCAGTTCAAGTTTAAAAAAATGTATTTGAACTTGAATGGATGAATCGAAAATATTTTATTAACGATTGAAAATTCCAACAAGATATATATAGAGAGAGTGTGAGCTAATAGTAGGAATTAAAAAAAAAATCGGCAGAAATGCGTGCAAAATACGTAACACGAAATAAATGAGAAAGTTACGAACTAACTTATGTTTGCTTATGAAAATGACATAAAGGGACCATTAGACAGAAAATTAATGACATGAAACGAAACATCATTTTATAAAAAACTAAAATAATTCTGATAAGAGTCTAATTTAATAATCTAAATATTTTTTTTAATAATGATGTAAGTAAATTTAATATAATAATTTAATATAATAATGTAACTAACTTTAATATAATAATTTTATATAATGTAACTTTAATGTAGCATTGTAAATAATTTTAAGGAAAACATTTAATGCAATAATGTAATTTAATAATGCAAATAATTTAAAATGTAGATTCATTTTATAAATTACAGATTCCTTCTAGGCCAATAAATTCTTAAATATATTATTACAAGATTTTTCTTCTTTTGTTAAAATCTGTTATTTTGTATTTGCTTTAATATTAATTTTCGACACATTTTAGATAGTTACGCAAGGTACATCATTGACCAATAGCTAATCTATAAACCTACAATTTTAGAGCTATAGTTTGAAAAAAAAATCTATGTTTTTCTTCCTTCATTTTAAATATAAATTTCACTTTTATATATAAATAAATAACGCATCTAAATGCAATAATTGATTTGTATACACTGTGCATATTGAAGCATGCTGCGATCAAACATTGTTTAACAAATTATCGCCATAGCTTCTATTTCCAATTATCTTCTATATATGTATATATATATATATATATATATATATATATAAATTAGTAATAAAATTAAGAAATATATTGCCAATACCCGATATATATATTAGAAAAAGTTCTTAATATCATTACAAAAAAACATCTTCTGATTATTTTCTCTTAGTCTAGATCAGTGTTTCCCAACGGGGGGCGTACACCCCACAGGGGGGCAATTTGACTTTTCAGGGGGGCAATTTAACTTTTCAAGGGGACAATTCAGAATTTCTGTGAACCCATACCTTCTGAATTGTTTTTCTAATAGTAATGTTGTAGACTGAAAATAAAAGTTACACATTCAAATTTCAAAAAAAAAAAAATAAAAATAAAAAAAAAAGTTTTTTATTTAGTTTTTAAAAAGTATCCATTCAAAAGTTTTAAATACAATTCTACCAGAATAATTATAGATAAAACTTTTAAAGATATTTAGATAGTTTTATATATTTAAAAATTCTTTATAATTTTTCTGATTTATAAGTATTTTAGAATTTTAAACAACTTTTTCGATTATTTATTGAATGAGTCGCACTGCAATATGTCACATAAAAATCAATTTTACACATGACACTATTCAAGTGTATTTTTAACAATTACTTGACGACCTTCATTTACAGAATCTTTTATAACGTGTTATTCTGATTAGAAATTGTTGCGTAATTTAATCGCAGAAATTCTGTGATTAAATAAGAAAAAAATTGTTTTATTCAAAATTATTGATTTTTCTAATCAAGGATTCTGAGCACTCTATGCATCACGCATACGTGGCGACCGTGTGCCAGTAAACTACGAGGAGTATCAGATGATTATAAAAAATATTTGATTCATCCATTACCTTCGGCACGTTTCAGGATCAATGTTAAATGCTTTTTACTCTATCAGGAGTAAATTCTTTTAAAATTTTATAAGAATTATATGTTATAGGGGGGGGCATCATAATTTTAGAGATGTTTTGGTGGGGCGCGGCTAAAAAAAAGTTGGGAACCACTGGTCTAGATATTAATTTAAATTTTACTAAATTTGTGAGAAACATTCGATGCATTTTATAAAAAGTATAACAAAGTACACAGTTACAATGAAAGAAATAGAATGTATCTTTTAAATTATACTTATATGCTTTGAAAAATTCTACTGCATTAGCACTTTAAGGATTTGGTCACATGTATTCTAGTGCGAATATAAAAGTGCTTTACAGCTATCGGCTTAGCGTCTGAAATTTATCTCTAGACGAACGCTCTAGGGAATTATATTCACAGAAGAAAAACGCTAGTTGCTGTGTCGACTAGACTAAAAGTACTGCGTTAGCAGTAATTGTAAACGTCTTATTTGGTACAGTAAACTTAGTGGTTAATACAATTTGAGAAACAGAGTACCACCTTATAATAATGTAGACAGTTAGTAAATGCGGGAATCAATAAAAATGAAACATTAAGTAGAAGTATCATATAATTAAATAATATTTATTAATTAAGAGGTTTTCGAAAACAATAATTGAAACTAATCCGCTTTGATGAATCAACCATATTACTAACTATACAAAATATATATGTTTTCGTATTTGTTGTAACTTTATGTAATGCGAGCAGCATTACATGAGAAAGAACTGTTAAATGAAAAAATAAAATATATATATATAAATAGTTTTTTTAAAGAACTTTTTTATAAGCATTCAATGTTATCTTTAAAATCACGCCTAATTTTTTGACTGCAATTAATGTATTTTCCGAACAATTTCCGTTAAAATAAATTAATTTTGCATGGGCACCAAAGTTGGTTTTGTAAAATCGCTAACTTTTTTACGCTTTGTATAAAGCGCAAACTATTGAAATTATAAAAGAATATATATTGTTTTTTGCTCTGTTTTTTTCTGAAGATACGGCAAGAATAAATCAAAAATGAAACATTATTTAAAATATCTTTTTAGGATTGCTCAATAAATTTCTCAGCACCTAATCATAAATTGATTAATTTTAAAATATTAAATGATTAAAGGATATATATTTAAAAATATATTACTGTTTTTATTGTTTATTTATATTTACGATATTTTACTGCTTAAAATATTTCGTTGTTGCAGTTTCACAGCCAGTTGGCCTATTTTAAAAAAGCGTGGTTTGGTGTATAATTGAATCCATTGTTGTTGTAACTCATATATTATTGTAGCTATGAAGGATATTTGCCGAGTTATCAGCCGTACCCAGATAACGTAAACATGACTCAAAGTTAATTTAATAATTTAAAATTAAGGCAAGAGTAAATCAAAAATGAAACATTATTTAAACGCTCCTTTTAGAATTTCTCAATAAATTTCTCAGCATCCAATCATAAATTGATTATTTTGAAACTATTAAATGATTAAATATTGAAAAAATATTGAAATGTTGTATTGCCATTGGAAATACACATGTGATCATCATTTTTATAATTCTTGCAAAAGGTAAAGCCAGAGAGATGGCGCGGTCGGAGAGATTGCGCACATAGAGGTTCGGAGAGAGGAGTGGAGTAAGAGCGCAGCGACTCCAGGTAGTTGTACAACAACAGTAGTGGAGTGTCTACTTGAAAGTGCTCGTTGATTGCTTTGAGCGTCTAAGATAAAGTATTACTCTTATTTTGTTTTGTTTTCCCAAAGTAAGTGCTTGAATTTTCATAGCTATTCCTCAGAATTTCTATACAATGTCAATAGTACAAAATATTTTAACCTTAAACGATTTCTCATAAGCTACTAATCTAGACTAACAATATGAACATCAACGGTTCGTTTTAGCAGCGACCATGTTTAAATATAAGGCCGCGCAATCTCTCCTACCGAAATTGGAGAGTTTGCGCATCTGCTACTTAGGAGAGATGGCGCATCGTTCCCATTAGTTTCTATGCTAGGAGAGATTACGCAGCTAATTGGTAAATTTGCATAAAAAATGAAAAATGAAAATGGACTAATTTTAAGTTAAACGTGTTATTAAGTTACATAATTTTATTTTGTAATCTAATATGGACTTGCTTTTTCTGATTCTTTATTTTTTTTCTTTTAATTAAATTGTTTTAATCGTTTTTAAAATTATTTTCTTTTTCTGATTCTTTAAGCATTAGGTTGAAATATTCACTCCCAATACAATAAAATTTGTTCACGAAAACCTTGCAGCAATGTCATTTATGTGTAATTATTATTGTTAACATTTTAATTGTAGTTATTATTAGTAACAATCTCTCCTACCCATGTGCGCAATCACACCAAACCTGTAAGGAGAGACTGCGCAAAATAACTTTCTTGCTTTTGTTACAACTGAACGTTGTGTTTCTGAATTACAAATAAGATAAAAAAATAAATAAAAAATATGCACTTTTGCAACGCATTCAAATTAAGATAAAGCTAGGAGATTCTGCGCACAATTCAAAAGAATAACAATAAAAAATATAAATATAATTTTTTTGCTAAACTATTCATGAATAATTTTTACTTCTTTTGTTTTTTATGCATTTCCATTGTTATTTTGTTGTTATGTTGTAATTTAATAGAACAGTTGTAATGAAACCAAGAAAGTTATTTTGCGCATTCTGTCCTTAACGGGTTGGTGTGATTGCGCGCATGGGTAGGAGAGATTGTTACTAATAATAACTACATTTAAATTTTTAACAATAATAATTACACTTAAATGGCATTGTTGTAAGGTTTTTGTGAACAAATACTAGTGTATTAGGAATGAATATTTCAACCTAATGATTAAAGAAGCAGAAAAAGGAAATAATTTTAAAAACGATTAAAAATTTTTAATTATAAGGGAAAAAATTAAAGAATCAGAAAAAGGGAAGTCCAAATACGATTACAAAATAACATTAAGTTACTTGATAACACGTTTAATTTAAATTAGTCCATTTTTTTGTTAATCTTTTTAATGCAAATTTACCAATAAACTGCGTAATCACTCCTAGCATTGAAACTAATGGGAACAATGCGCCATATCTTCTAAGTAGCAGATGCGCAAACTCTCCAATTTCGGTAGAAGAGATTGCGCGGTCTTTATACATGGCCGCTACTAAAACGAACCGTTCATGTTCACATTGTTAGTTTAGATTAGTAGCTTGTGAGAAATTGTTTAAGTTTAAAATATTCTGTATTACTGACATTGAATAGGAATCCTGATGAATAGCTATGAAGATTCAAGCACTGTCTTTGGGAAAACAAAACAAAATAGCAATATCTTAGACGCTCAAAGCAATCAACGTGCACTTTCAGTTAGACACTCCACTACTGCTGTTGTACAATCCTTTAGTCCGCTGCACGCTCACTCTACTCCTTCTCCCCGTACCTCTATGAACGCAATCTCTCCGACCGCGCCATCTCTCCTAGCTTTACCTTATATATTTGCATATGCTTTACACTGCGTACAACTTTAATCAACCAGCTCATTTTATCGACAATCAGAAAATATTAAAGCTATTATCAAGTACATGTGTTTATTCTGAATCGATAATGTAAAAGAAATGTTCAAAAGTGCTGGAATAAGAGGAGATATTGAGTGTGGTTCAAAACACTTGTGGAAACCAGTGGCAGCTCACGACTCCCTCTTTTTGGGGCACTAATTACAAGGCTAAAAATGATATTTTTTTCTGACCATTATTTTTTAAGGAAAACTTTTTGTAGATTTAATGGCAAAATTTTCTACCAACAAAGATAAGGCAAATTTTTCTTTTACAAAATAGTGGCAAGAAAATAATAAAAATTTCAATTATGCACTAAGTGCCCCAAATAAAGGCTGTCACGAGCCGTCACTGGTGGAAACCTTTAAATGTTCGCAAAAGAAATCATGATCGCCATTTATGTTTTAATAAAAAATTCAGGGTTAGCCTAAATAAATAAGCGAATTAAAAAAAAATATATATATTAAAACTGTATATGGGTTATTCTCAAATAAAATTACAAAACAGTGTCCAACAACACAATTAAATTTCCATTAAAAAAAAACTAGATATTATTCTTATTTTATACGAATATATACAAATTTTTGAAGATAATACAATATCTGTTGAATAATAGTTGAAAAATTGACTGTCCCCAGTGAGAAATGTCAAAAAGAAAGCCTTGAAAATACCAGGTACAATAATGGACCTTATTTTTAAATTAAAATAAAAACAGAGAATCATTTTAATTTAAAAATTTAATATAGGTTGAAATAAACTGTTCACTAACAATGCAAATTTTCCTATATACACTCTTTTACCAAGTTTTTCGAATGTTCCTGTTACACTTTAGATCACAGTGTCTGAAGACTGTGCACATATATGAAGATTTAGTCCACGTGAGATTTGTAATCATAAAGTGGGAGAATATTTTTCTACAGATTTTTGTAACAAAAAAAACAGGTAAGTATATTTCTGTCTGCCCACTATGTTACCTTGCTATAGATAAGATAAATAACCGTTAACATTGGTAAATAGAATTAATAGTAAAAGTATGTATGTATGTAATATATACAAGGCTGCTTAAGCCTAAATAATGTCTTGGAATAAAATGGAAATATTCTATTTGTTCACTCTGTTACCTGTCCATTCTGTTATTAAAGTAGTTTATCCATTATATTACAAATTATAAAGTATTTCAAATTACATTATGGTATATTTCTAGTAGATTTTAATTACTTTAATTATATATTAGGGTAATAATTATATTATTGTAATGAAGCTTTTAGAGGAATTGACATGTATAATTTTTTAAACCATAGGAACATAGTCGACATATATTTGTCTTTTATCCAAATTGGTAATATATTTGAACAAATATTTGTTTTCTATAATATCTGTCACCACTTAAAAAAAAAAATATATATATAATAAATTTGAAGAATTGAAAATAATTTGTATGTGAAGAAATGTAATTAAGTGGTAATTTAGAGGACACTATGCTCATGTGTTTGACAGGAATTGACTATTTTGATTATAAATAAAAAGAAAAGTGTGGAAAAACTTTCAGTTTTCATAACACGAGATACTAAAATAGGTAATTAAAATTTTAAAAAAATGAAAAAAAGAATCAAGACATAATCAATTTCTGAATTGTAACTTTTTAGCTTTTTTTTCCTGTCTCTCAACGTTGCATAGGTGGTGCGGGTAAAGATGAATTACCATTATTCACATGGCTACCAAGATCCCTGGTTGTTACGCCGTGCAATCTAAAAACAACATTTTCAAAACTGAGATACTCAAAAATACTCAAATCTGAATATGTCACATAGTCAAAATGGCTCCGAATCAAAATGACTCAAGTTTGAAACACGTATATAATCATAACTGAAAACATGCGCACACTCAAGATTAAAACATCATGTGCTTATATTTTAGTATGTCCAAGTTTCAAAAATGAGTTTGAACTGATCCTAATAATTTTTTAGTATGTTTATGTTTCAAAAATGAGTATGAACTGACCTCTATGTGCTTAGTTTTGAGTATGTCCATGGTTCAATATTCTGAGTTTTTCCGGTATTTCAGAACCAATTTCGTATTCTATTACTGCGAGAATTTATAATAAATATAAAAGTGCCCAGTTAAACTAATGACATTGAGCTTTTCATAATAAAATGAAAATATCGATTTACTCAGATTTGAGAGTGCCATTTATCTCAATGTGTGATTCCTTGTTTTTAGGCTGCATAGAAGATCTTGTTTATGAAACATGATTGCCGAAAACACTCAAAGAATATAAAGTACTCAAAAGTGCTGCATTAAGAACAGTGTGAAACTGTTATATGTGTGGAACGAACTTGATTACAGATTAAATGTTTGTTATGTTGTGAAAGGTTCGTACATCGAACATTTATAACTGAAAAATAACTTGAAATGCTCTTCTTTATTGTCATATATCACTCATTCTAATATTTGTAATAGTTTTAAAATCCGGTAACTTCTTTATTCTAACCCTGTATAGTATTTCACTCTAAGTAGAATCACATTTCTCTTTAATATATATATTTTTACAGTAATATAGATATTGTAAAAAATTTTCATCTGATTTATTTATTTATTTTGTGAAATATAATGATACTACAGAATTCACTTTAAATTACTGCCATCTACGTCTAAATAATGCTGAGATATTTGCTCAGTAATTCAAAATATAATTGATACACTCTGTCTCAATGAACTAAAATTCATTATGTCTTTACGTTTAACAGAAAACAAACTTACATTGTTGACAAATATTTTTAAATAATATCTTTATGAACGAAATAAGGGTTGATTTGGAGTCAGATTCTATGCGTGTTTATGTAAGAATTTATTAAAATTTCTATTCATAAATAATTTGTCTTTATGTATTTAATCACTTGTTAAATTTTGCTCGTGAGCTCTAAATCACCTTATATACAAGAAAAAGACGTTATAGTACAATATACACAAGAAACTTACTTTTTATGTTTTAATAACGCTGTATAAAATGCTACATTTTGATATTACTCACTTTCTATACATTAAATTTCAGGTACTGTAAAACAAACATAAATGCACTTACATCACATAGCACGTTCGAGTTCATTAATATTAAAGTATTTAAAATTATGATAAAAAGAAGTACATACCGCTAAGATTTTATTAGGTGTGATTAGTTTTATTTACATATGTGTTATAAGTATAAAATATAAAATATTTTGCAATGTTTGAGGAACGTGCTTAATGATGTTAAACGAGCTTGGTATAAAAATTAAAAAATAAATGAATTTTTACAAAATGTTCAGTTTTAGAAGCATAGAATTAATAACATTCAATTTTCTTGGATTAATATGTAACAATACAGAGAGCATTACATAAAGTAAAGGAAATTTAATAATTAAAAATAGGCTTTTTAAAAAACACTATGTCTAAAGAATTGTGCAAAAGATTCACACATACGTACATACACACACAATATACAGGGTGTCCACGTATAACCAGACCGACCTTTATTTTCGCAACCGTTGGTCCTAGATGCATACTTCCAATTACATAAATGGTTTAAATAAGGTAAAGGATTATTTTTAAAGCAATTTGAATCAAGAAAAACATTTATTAAAAAATTACGAAATTTAAATTTTACGGTCCCCCGGTCCTATAAGTGAGATTTAGTAAATCTTGGTAAATCTTTAGTAAATTTAGTAATCAATTCCAACATTAGAAAAAAAATCTATATATTTAATGTTTATAAATATTTTTTTGAGAAAAGTTTATTCTGACGTTTTGATAATTTAAAAAGGATTCATTTCCATACATAATAAAATATTAATAAATATTTTAAAAGTATTTCAAAGAAACAAATTAAAGTAAAAAATTAGTAATAATGATCCATGAAATAGCAGCCAATAATCATTTGATAATATCATAAAAAATAATTTTTTGATCTTTTCTTTTGTTTGATTAATTTTACACAGTCGAAGTTTTATACTAATGAATTGATACTTGTCTGCATTAAATGAATCCCTTTATAAAGGCATTAACAAGTTTGTGGGGAAAAAAAAATCTGCCTTATATATTTGTGTCATTCCAAACATTTACTAATGTTCTAAGTGTGTTATTTTGAATAGTTTATGAAAATACTGCAATTGCAAACATTCAACACTATATTTATATAACAGTAACATTCTATTTATAAAATGCATTCGGTAACTAATAGTGTAGAAATTTATTTTAAACCTAGATCTTTTATAATACTGCGAAGTAGATACCATGCTTAAAAAATTTTAATGTTAAACTGCAGAGTTTCAAAAACAGAAAAAATATCAACAAAAATCAGCTATAATTTAAGAAAAGGTGCATTAACAGGGATGCTATGCAAGAAAGATTTCATGAATCCATTTTAGTGGAAAATTGATTGCAGGCATTATTTCTCTTTATCAATAAAATAATTATGAAAATTTCTAGATAATTATTCAATTCTCATAAAATCAAATTTCATTTTCTTTGTGATACCCTAGGGAGCAATTAAGGGAAATCACGAAAATCTGAAATTAGTGCAATCAAAGCACTAATTCAGCAGTTAAAAGAAGATAGAAATGAAGTGAAGCATTAAAATGGATTTTACGAGAAAAAGGCAATAATTGTTTGTTTCAATGATTTTCAATAATCGATATTCGTATATCCTTTATGAATTAAGTCCATTTTAATAAATTTAGTTATTCTAAAGAGTCAAGAGTTTAAATCATTTTATAGAATATATATATTTTTTAATGGACAAATTTTACTAGTATATATCTAATCTTTTGTTGTATATCTCTTATCTTTATGCATACAGCACTAATTGAAATATTTTTAAGATTCAAATTATTCATTATTTTTTTTAATGTATAAATCTATGAAAAATCCCATTTTATAACAGAAATCCGTGCTTTAAAAACTTTTTTAATAAACATATTTTTTATTTATTTTCATTCGGGTTTTCCTTACTTTACTCTAAAATTTATCCGTTATTCTTTAAAAAACTCAGTAAATTTCCATATATTTTTGCAGAATTTTAAAATAATGTAATTTAAAAATCTTAATGTTTTTAAGTATTGTACAACAATTTTTCTGGATTCATTAGAATAGAAAAAATAAACTTTAGTTTCTTATAATTGGAACTGTTCTGATTTCATTTACTGTTCAACATCAGCGGAGATACATGTCGCAGTTTCGTTTGGAAGGTGGTTTGTTTGGAACAGAATACACCTTGTCGGCGGAAGATGGGACGAAATGATTTTTAGCGTGTGCTCTTCATGCCTACTTTGCGGTGCCGCAGGCAGCGGAAACACGTGTCGAAGGTTCGTGTACATCCGAATGCATCCCCTATCGGTTGAAAGTGGAAATGAAAGATTTTACTCGTGTGCGAAGCACTTTTAAATAAATAATTTCATACTAATTCGGGTTAAAGATATAAAATCACACAAACTTTACGTTTGTTTACTTTTATCACGGGCCCGAGTAATGACGGACGTGTCAACTGTTGATTAATCAAATTTAGCTTTTAGAATATTGCATAAAATGAAATATCAGATGCCATCAAAGAATATTTAAATTTCCGATTACACAATAAATACTTTACGCTTTTGACAGCTCGTGAGAAATGTAAAATAAGAAAATTATCTCTATTATCCCGTCGACCACTCATAACAAAAAACAATCGCCAAACTGTAACGCCAAATAAACGGGAGAACGTTGTTGTTGGAATACCAAAATAAATAAATAAATAAATATAATAATTTAAGGACACAATTGTTATTTTAATTAATGAAATAACTCATAAATCAGTAAAACATAATGAAAAATACACACAAATGTCGAAATAAAAAACACTTGATAACATAACAAACACTTATAATGCTTCTGACATCAGGTTGCATTTTTGGCGTTTAATCTTACAGTTTGGAGATAGGTTTTTGTTATGAAAAGTGGTCGACGGGATAATAGAGAAATACCGAAAAAAGTTTGCTCTAACGTTTTGATAATTTAAAAATTATTCATTTCCAAACATAATAAAATATTAATAAATATTTAAAATATAAATTAAGGAAACACATTAAAGTAAAACTAGTAATGATGCTGTCTGAAATAGCTGCAAATAATCATTTGATTGTATCATAAAAATGGACATTTTGTACTTTTTTTTGTTTGATTAACTTTACACAATCGATTTCTTAAACTAATAGGTTGATACTTATTTCCTTTAAATGAATCTCCATATAAAGGTCATAACGTGGAAAAATCTGCATTATATATTTGTGTTATTCCAAACATTTACTAATGTGCTAAGTGTGTTATTTTGAATAGTTTATGGAAATACTGCAATTACAAAAATTCAAAACAATATTTGTTAGTACAGTATAATTTTTTTAATTGATTCAGTAACGCACATTTTAGAAATTTATCTTAAACCTGGATTTCTTATAATACTTCAAAGTAGATACTATGATAAAAAATATTAATGTTAAAATACAGCGTTTTAAAAACAGAAAACAGATCAACAAAATCAGCTAAAATGCAAGAAATGGGTCCCCATACATGGATGTTACGCAAGAATGATTTCGTGAATCCATTTTAGTGGAAAATATATTGCAGGCATTATTTCTCTTTATCAGTAAAATAATTATGAAAATTACTAGATAGAATTATTCAATTCTCATAAAATCAAATTTCATTTTCTTTGTGATACCCTTGGGAACTATTAAAGGAAATCACGAAAATCTGAAACTAGTGCAATCAAAGCACTAATTCAGCAGTTAAAAGAAAATAGAAATGATGTGAAGCATTAAAAGGGATTTTACGAGAAAAAGGCAATAATTATTTGTTTCAATGATTTTCATTAATTAATAATTGTATAAACTTTTTGAATTTAGTCCATTTTAATATATTCAGTTATTCCAAAGAGTCAAGAGTTTAAATAATTTTATAGAATATATATGTTTTAATGGAAAAATTATACTAATATGTCAGCACTAATTTAAATATTTTTAAGGTTCGAATTATTCCTTAAAAAATGTTTTCATGTATAAAGTTATGAAAATTCACATTTCTTAACAGAAATACGTACTTCAAAACTCATACTACTCTAAAAGTTCAAAATATTCAATATTATAAATAGTACAGTGTCAAAGAGATTTAAAATACGAGGGTAAGTCATTAAGAAAGTCACAAAAGATAACTAAATAATAACTTATGAATAACAATGAACTAATGAATAACTAATGAATAACAATGTTATTCACTAAAAAAAAATATTTTTTTTTCTCAACATATTCTCCACCAATATTTATGCACTTATATCACCATTTTATCATAGCCCAAAACCCCAGCTGCATAACATTCTTTGTGTTGCTGTCTCAGCCACATTAGGACATCCAGCAGAGCCTTTTCATCATCTGTGAACATCATCTTGCTTCCAAGATGGTTTTTTAGTGGACTAAACAGATTAAAATCGCTTGGTTCTAAGTCTAAGCTGTATGGTGGATATTGAAGAAGTTGTAAGATGATCACTTAATGACTTACCCTCGTATCATCTTTACCACATTTTGGGTCACTTAAAGTTATGGAAAAGTTGGCAGAGTCCTGGAACAGTTTCCTCATGCTTTAATTGGGTCCTATTTCTGGAAGGAACCCAAACTGCTTTATTGTTCACTAAATAGATATATATAGAGAACAAATTCGGTGCCCCGACGTATCCGATAATGAGAAGTTTATTCGTGTATATTTATTTGTATGTATATTCTAAAGCGTCGAAAAAGTTTAATATTTTTGACAATTGAATTGTAGGACCAAGGTTTGACATTCAGATGTTCCTCTTTCCTGTGCATTTAATGTTCAAAAATATATATAAATAGAAAAAATATATATATGTGGATAAATAAGGCAAATTTCCTAATCGTGAAAGCGACAATCATTATACACTCTAATAGAATTTTTACACATAGCTAATATAAAAAAAAGTTAAATCCTAAATTCAAGCTAAAAAAAAATATACAGGAGGAAAATTTAACTCTCATTCTTTATATATATATATATATATATATATATATATATATATATATATATATATATATATATATATATATATATATGTATATATATATTTGGGGCGCTCAGCATAGGCTACCTCACTAACTTTATAAACAAAAATAAGTACAGTTTTCAAACCAAAATAATGTTATCAGGATACTTTTGTTTTCATTTGGGGCTCCCAATGCTTACCCAAGTAGCACTCCATGTTATTTTAACGTTGAAAAAAGTAATTTTGAGTAATTTTGATTAGCGATGAAGACGATTACCCAAAGTATTTCAATATATTCTTTTGAAAATTTTATAACACTTTTTTTTTTTCATTTGTGCACTAAACCAGAATTGGAGATTAATGCGAAAAGATGATATTTTATAGGAATTTTTGAAAAGAAAAAAAACAACAATTATTTAGGGGAAATTTCTGATATAAATTTGCAGAAAATATCTGTCGAACGGTAAAAATGTGAAATATTGCTTGTATAAAAAGTAACTAAAATATTAGATAAATAAGTTCCTGTTATATAAATTATTCCTATTTTAAATTGTTCGAACAACCTCAAAACACTTTAGTTTTCAAAAGTAAAAAAATAACATGCATTCTTAGAGAAACTCGATTTTCCTTATTTTCTTTTTGTGATAAAGTCTATTACACACACACTTGTACACAAGTTGCTTACATACGTGCTTATGAGCATTTTATGTTTTCTTTTAAATTTTAGCTGTGTAATAAACTAAAAGTGTTGCTTAATGTGAAAGAAAATATATTTTACATGCATTTATGAGGGAAAAAAGACGAATTATTTAGACGAAAATTCTGATTTTATCGACAACTTCAACATATTTTATGCAGCTTCTGAAAAGATTCTAAACTTTTTGTTTAACTTTTTGTTTAAAAAGTTTGTTTAACTGCATGAGTTCAAAACATTAGTGTTTTAAACAAAATTTAAACATTATTATACGAATTGACTTCGTTTTCATACTAAAAAATGTAAAATTGCAACAAACGTCCAACGGTAAAAATAGGAAAATATTGCGCGTATCCAAAATAACTAAAATATTAGATAAAGAAGTGTCTGTTATATAAATTATATCTATTTTAATTGTTGAAAGCAACATAAAAACACTTTGTGTTTCAAGATTAAAATTTAACAAGCATTCTTTGAGAAATTCGATTTTACTTAATTTCCGTTTACGATAAAACTATCCTGCGCCGCCAGACGCCCCCGGGGGTAGCCTGCGGCACTATTCCGACCATCGCACCCAAGCCTCTGAAGGGCTTATTACGCACCAGGGCTTTGTCTCGCCCGGCGCTGCGATCGGCCAAGGGCCGCTCCCCAATGCGGACCCTAAACCATTTTACCAGGTATCGACCTCATAGTTCGTTGCGACAGTAACCCAGCTCTGGGGAAACTTCCGCGTGGAACAAACACCTGATGAACCGCCGAAGAACCCCCGACGACTTCGTTCGCGAAACCCCATAGGGGGAGACGGTCCCTCGGTCATATCTCGAGTTACTCCGACGGCTTCCGATCATAGACATGCATGGAAGGGCATACTACTAACGATAAAGTCGATTAGTGAAACGATTGCAGGTACTTTGTTTAAACACATTTAAAGTTTACTTATGAAAGTTCCATGTTGATGTTTAGCAGTGTAAGAAACTAAAAGTGGTGCTTAATGTGATAAAATTATATTTACATGCATTTATGAAAAAAAAACAAGTATTGTTTAAGCAAAAATTCTGATTTTATCGACAATTTAAAGATATTTGATGCAACTGAAAACTGAAAACTTTCCAAACTTTGTGTTTATTAAACAACATGAGTCCAAAACATCAAGTTTTTTAAACAAAATTTAAATTTGTTATCATAATTTATTTAGTTTTCATATTTAAAAAAAAAAAATGTAAAACTACACAAGTACATTCAACGTTTAAAATAGAAATTATTTTCTTGTGCCCAGATTAACTCAAATATTTCAAATAAAATGTAATTTTAACTGTTAAAATATTTCTAAATTAAAATGCTTAATTAACAAAACTCATTACATATAAATAAAAAAATAATGAACTTATTTTATCGAACCGGATTCAATGCAGTCAATTTTTCAATATTATTTTTATAAGGTCATACAGGTTTTCCCACGGTCTTTGTTAAGAAAGTACTGATTCATTTTAGTGATACGGTAAAATTTCAATGTGTTATGATATTGTTGTAAAACAAACCTATGATATTCGCATGTGCATTGGCCGCCGTCATAACGTTATTGTTTAAACAAATAAGAGAAACCTGTTGACAGATTTGTCAACTTTTTACCTATACACTTTTGTTTCATAACTACTTTTGTTTCATAACTGAAAACGTTAAACACATTTTAGGAAAAAATATAAATTTGGTTTGCGGTCAATTATAGTGCTTCAAAACTTTTACAGATATTCTTATAAAAGTTAGTTCACTTTGGTTTTCATATATATAGATCTACTATGAACTAAAATTAAGATATACATCTTATTTTTAGTTGTAAAATTTGGAAATTTTAGACATTTATAAAGATTTTTGTTATGCAACTTTTACTTTTTGAGACAAAAATGAATAAATTTCACTCAGATATATCGAAAATTATAGTTCATAGCACAGGATAAGTGTTAGAACGACACGGCATTCAACAGAAATTGAATGTTTACACCCAGTAGAATCTACTGCAATGCCATTACTGTAAAATTAAACGTCAAATTTTGCATGATTAATATTAAAAATAGTAACTTTTTATAAATAATTAGTACAATATTCGTCAATTTAACTGTTGTTTTACAATTTTCACATGTAAATGTAAATATATTATGCAGATACTATTTTTCCTCTTTAAAAAAAAGGTTCTTATACTATGCGTCAGATATGGAAAAGAACACGCGATACGGAAAAGAACACGCAATATGAAAACACAAGTGAAACACATCTAACAATAACGATTAAATTTTTTCATTAAAGCAATAACATTGCTTAAAAATGAAAATTATTTTGTAGTAAGATGAAGGGACGTAAATTACAAAATCTGTATCAGTTATGTATCAGGGGTAAAGACATTTCGTATCTAGACTGAAAACATTAAACGCAGTTTTACAAACATTCTTATAAAATATTCTTTTACTTTCGTTTACATATACATACAGATGTTCAATGAACTTAAAGCTAATATGTACGTAGGATGTTTATTGACATTTTAATCTTTTTAACAACATTTGTAAGTTTTTTTAATTTTTAGATATTTATACAAAAAAAAAAGAATGAAAATTGTTCGTTTTCAGACAAAAATTGGCAATTTTCACTCAAACGTTTCAAAACATGCAGAACAGGATAACTACCAGAACAACATTGCATTCAAAATAAATTGAAATTTCAAAAGCATAAATTATTATAAAATTTAACTCAATCTCGATTTTTTATTACATTTTGTACATAAAAATATAAATATATTTTGTAGATACTACTTTATTCTTAACAAAAATATATTTTTACTGTGTTGGTTTACGTCAGATATGGAAACGAGGAATAACAACACTGGACAAGAATGAACGAAAAAAGAAAATTATTAAACAATAATATTGCTTGAAAAAAATATTAAATATTAATCTCAAGAGATGTAATTTATATAAGTCTGTATCATTTTATATACCGGGATTAAACACATTTTGTTTAAAGACTGAAAACATTGCACGAATTTTCGTTAAAACTTTGTATTCGGTTTGCGGTAGATTCAGTACTTCAAATGTTTTAGAGATATTCATGTGAAATGTGTTCAACTTAACCCTTAATAATCCCCACCACTACATATATATCATTTGTCCAACTTCAATATTGGATTTTTTCACTTATCGCGTCAACCGACACAAGATACGGAACTCTTCCCATGTGTAATTTTCAAAGCCTAATATTTAATCGCAAGTTTTAAATTGTCAAATCCTGATACAGTGTTCACCACTAGTGTTGCTAACTTAATTGCACTTATATTTCATTATTATTTTTCTTTAGTATTCAAACAATGCATGTATTAAATATACAGGGTAATTACAAATGAATATCCCAACTGTGAAGGGCTATATCTTCTGAACAGTAAAAGGTAGTGTACCATTCCACACATCGAAGTGAGTGAGAAGTTATGAAGTTTCGTAAATATAAAGGATCGTTTTTTTGTGAGAGATGGCGCTACGAGCGGCGGGTTGCAAGTGAACCGATATGTTCCGTTGCGTGTTCATTCAACAGTATGGTGCACCACCCCATTGGCAACATTTTGTACAAGAGTTTTTGAACGAGCAACTGACACAACGGTAGATTGGTCGCAGAACAGATTTCGACGCTGCTCTTCATCAGCGGCCCCCACGGAGCCCGGATTTATCTCCGTGCAAACTTTTGCTTTGGGTATACATAAAAGATAACGTGATTTTTCCGCTTCTGTCAGCTAATACTGCTGAACTGAAAACGAGGATAACTGCAGCTATGGCAACTTAACACCCGACATGCTGAAAACCATGTGGAACGAATTTTCCTGCAGAATGGATGTCTTTCGTGTTTCTGCTGGTGGTCATTTTGAACATTTATAAATTTTTGCTATTAGTAATTTCACAATCTTCTTTTTTATGCATTTTTCACAAATGCGTGTATTTTCTATACTTTTGATAATAAAGCACTTCAAAGTTGGGATATTCATTTGTAATCAATCACCTTATATTTTTCAAAAAAAAAAATCCGAAACAAATCAGTGTAACTAACATTAAAATATATCTAAATATCTAATTATTCAATATTATTATTGTTATTTATAATCACCTATTAACTCCGTAAAAAATACAGTGAGACTAATACTTTAAATTTAAATGAATAAATTGAATAAATAATACAAATTAAATATCATTTAGAAAATTCCTTTGATTATTTTAAATTATGTTGTAATAAAATTTTAGTAATCTGAAAAAAAAGAAAATCGTAAACACAAATTATATTAAATTTATGCAAAGTTCTAAAGAAAAAAATATGCCGTTAACTTGTATAAAACATAAAAAAAACTCTATAACAAAGTAACAAATGTATGCGGCGTATTCTACCGAAACGCTTAGCTTATTCTGTTTTATAGAAACAAAATGATATTTTGCTCTCGCACCATTAATTTTTTTGACATTTTTGAGAACAAAGGGAATTTTTGTTACGCCATTTAGTTTTCCTCTTTACTTCATGACATGCACCCGGCATGGTTTTGTATTAAATCTGCTTTCCTTTTGCGTTGTTAGCAAAATTTTGCCTTCTCTGAAACCGACGTCGCACATTCTTTTTTATCATAATAGTTATTGCATTAAAGGAAGCGGCATTTCTTTAGTTCGTGTTTTATCAGCCGTATTTTAGTTTTACTTCTGATTCTTAAAACATCATTGAGAATCTGGTTAAAATGCTTGTTTTTGTTGTTGTTTTTATTCACGCAAGTCTGTTTTTTTTTTCATGAAAGAATATTTTTAGTTCGTTACATTATTTTATTTAATAAACGTCTTCAGTGAAAAAAATATATATATGTATTAAAATAAAATAAATATTCTAAAATTTAAAAGTTGTACAATAACGTCCACACTTTTAAATTTTCGTTCATGAGATATTTTTTTTCTAAATTTCAACAACTGCGTACATGTTTTAGAAATCTGCAAATTTAGGTTTACGGTTTTGGAAGGGTTCCATAAAGGTGTACAGTTGTCCTCTCAAACAACTAAGCGAAGATTTATAAATTATATATATATATGAAATCATTTATATATTTAAGCGAAATATTTTAAAATAATAAAATTCAGCGTGATTTTATTCTAAAAAAATTCATGTTTAAATGGAAATTTTACTTCCATGTAAATTATTTGATATTTTGAAAAATATATGAATTTAGACAATTACATAAATAAAATTCTAAATTACCCTTACATGATCGCTTGAAAAATCTATTTTCAGAATATGGAAATCTATCAAAGCTTCATAACAAAATCTTCAAAATTTGATAATTAAGCATTTTTTTAAACGCTATTGCAAATTTATGCAGTGACGCAAATTGTGTCGTCTAAATATTTTAATTTTAAATCCCTGGTTACTTTTACTAAAATAAAAAGTAATTGGTGTTACAATGCACAAACTGAAAAGGCAAAGAAAAAATTCTATTTTTCACATATTTGTCTGAAATATATTCCTCTTGTAAAGTATTAAAGAAGTAATGAATGAATTTATGGATTTCAGTTTCCTGATTATAATTAAATTTTTATGCAAAACAATCTAATATTTTATGAACAAAAATATACGAAAATATCAAATTTTTAAGTACATAAAAATAGCGTCTTTCTAAAACAGCCACGTTCAAAATTAATTTCAATAGTAAAAATTTATAATAAAAAAATATTATAGAAGCCACCATCTGCCTTTTTTACCCTCATTACGCTACCACAATGAGTGTAAAACTGTAGGGAAGGGCCGGGGAAAGTGATTTTTTGTTACCTCTTAAAATACATATACATAACTGACAATTTGCATTGAACTAGAGTGGTATTTATAATTTTCACGAAATAATAATATGGAAGTGAGGATTTTTTTTAAAGGTCAAAATTACCACTTTGCCCGTCTAGGTCGGGCAAAGTGGTCACTCGAATGCCACATTGCCCTACAGGTTTGAAAAGATTGAGAACACTATTTAAATTATTAGAATATTTTTATTGTCATAACAAATCGTATGAAACATAATGAAAGATTGAAAATGGTATGAAAATCCAATACGAGTTTGACAAACTCATATAAAAAAGTATAAATCAGAATCAAACACTGCATTTTTCGCACATGAACTCCACGTCAGCTTCTTCGCTTAGTGAACAGGCTTCATGAACCCAGAGGTGACAAACATTGCACCTGATCCAACCTTCATCACTTGATCCAATCAACAGCCACTACCCTGATCACTATGCCCGTTTCGGAAACATGACAAAAAATACAATCTACAGTGGAAACTAATGAACAGTCAGCGACCACTCACCCACCAATGTAAAGCTGAAAACATGCTCTTTCTTTACGCTGCAATAAATAAATGCAAGTACAACAGATTAGTGTTAATTGTATGTAATATAAGTAACTTACATTAGATCACAAACTTCAAAAACTGGAAAACCCGCTCTAATATTACAAAACATCGAACCACATTGTTCAACGATTGTCTGGTTACTCACTGCCATCAAACTAATTAGTTTGACAACATACCACACAATGCCAGAGCTCTGGCGACATCATTATATTGGATGACCACTTTGCCCACCCTGGCCACTTTGCCCGGCCTTCCCCTACAAGATTTTTACTACGCTATCCGCTTAACTTCGGAGTGGATTTTTATTGAATATTTTAAAATGATTACTTGTTATGTTCATTATTTTATAGAATATGGCTACAAATTTTGAATATAATGTAAACTAGCTATATATTTTTCAATAATTTGATATTTTGGTGCAAAACATTTAAAAATACCGCGCTGACTAGTATAGAAAGCATGGTAGTAGTGACGTCTCTGAAATCACGGTTGTCACGTCACGCGTATGGCAAAAATACCTTTTTTTGGTGATATCACATTGTGACTAAAATGTAAAAATCTCAGGAAACATAAAAGGCATACCAGAATACTTGAAAACATGTTATTCATTGTAAAAAAATATTTGTCTAGCAATTTTTAAAATTTTGGTATCTTTACTATCAAAATTGTGTACGTCACGTCACATCGGGGACACACACACAAGTATATATATTGAGAACGCGTTGTGACAAAAATGTGAATTTTGAAAATCTTTGAAATTGACAGGAAACATATAAACAAGGCCGTTTAAAGGCTTGGAATCGAATGACTTTTGTGACCGCCTTTGAAATTATCTTATACTTAGTTATTATTTTATCGGACTACATGAAGATGAACTTTAAACAGATCAGTTTTAGTTAATCTGAAATTGAAAAACATATAACATAAACACAATTCTGGATGTACATACTCCTCAAAAAATATTTTAATTTTCTAATAAGAAAATAGTTCATTTGCGTTTTACTTTTTATGAAAATTAAAAACATATAGAAACTCGACAGAGTTTCTCGCCAAGCATAAGAAACAGCAATGCATTGAACCGTAAATGAAAGGAATTTCCGCCAATGGATGCCAAACGATTTTACAATTTTTTTTAACTCTGTCTAGTTTATATTTTGCGGACGGGACAAAACGGGTTTTTGACACATCTATATCTCGCGTTCTATTTATGATAGAAACAAAATTCTTGATTCTATGGAATGGGGCGTGCTACGTGGCTAAAAATTCAAAAGAAAGGCAAGATCTGTCGAATAGGTGTCCAGGAAATGCGATTTTAAAAGTGCTGATTTTGCACTTTTTAAATCTTGTACAGACCAAACACTGTTGATAGGGCTACAGCAATGTGTAATTATCGGGTTTTTACGTGGTTTACGTCATTTGAATTGTTTTTATGAGTAGTTCAAACCTTTGTAAGTTTCATGTAAAAATTTTTAATTAGTTTTTGAGTTGTATCAGTTTAAAGTTATTGATTCCTATACTTAACATATAGCAAAAAACTGTTGATAGGGCTACAGCAATGTGTAATTATCAGATTTTTAAGTAGTTTACGTCATTTGAATTTTTTCTATGAGTAGTTCAAACCTTTGTAAGTTTCATGAAAAAAATATTAATTAGTTTTTGATTTATATCAGTTTAAAGTTATTGATTCCTATACTTAACATATAGCAAACAACTGTTGAAAGGGCAATGTGTAGTTATCGGATTTTTGCGTGGTTTACGTCTCATTTGAATTGCTTTTATGAGTAGTTCAAACCTTTGTACGTTTCATGAAAAATATTAATTAGTTTTTGATTTATATCAGTTTAAAGTTATTGATTTCTATACTTAACATATAGCAAAAAACTGTTGACAGGGCTACAGCAATGTGTAATTATCGGATTTTTACGTGGTTTACGTCATTTGAATTGTTTTTATGAGTAGTTTAAACATTTGTAAGTTTCATGAAAAAAATATTAATTAATGTTTGATTTATATCAATTTAAAGTTATTGATTCCTATACTTAACATAGAGCAAAAAAATAATAAATGACCCAACTATTTTAGAAATGGTCGTATACACATGATATTAAGATATGTTATTGCAGTCGACCCAAGTAAACTCCCTATTATAAAAAAAAAAAATAGTAACATTTAAGGTTTCGCTTACATATTCTCACAAAAGATCTTTTGATATAGGGCTAAAGAATTGTGTAATTATCCGATTTTTACGCGGTTTTCAGCAATTGCATTGTTTTCATGAGTAGTTCAAATGTTTAATATTTCGTGTAAAAATATGAATTAGTTTTTTATGTATATCACTTTAAAGTGATTTATTCCTATACTTAAGATGAAGAAAAGAAATATTAAATGGTCTAATTCTTTTTAAAAAGAACGTATGCGCAGGATGTTAAAATATGTTACTACGAACGACCTAATGCAGCTTCCTATTGTAAAACAGAATTGTAGAATTTACTGTTCGTTTACAGGGTAACTCAAAAGATTTTTTAATAAGACTAAATAGTTGTGTAATTAGCGAATTTTTACGTTGAAGTACTTGATTCCTCAACACAGAGGAAAAACAATAGTATAAAAAGCATAATTTTTGTCAAAGTGGCTATATACACAAGATATTCAAATATGTTACTGCATCCGATTCATTTAAACTCTCTATTGTTTGTATTGTTGAACCATATACGTTTCGTTTACAGAGTCCCTTAGAAGATCTTGATTACATTACAACCAATGTATATTTACTGAGTGAGATGCATTTTAATGATTTTATACTGTTTCAATCTCTGTAAGGTTTTATTATCTTGCTTTAAAATTTAATACGCGTTCATTTTGTCCGCCTGAAAGCTCGTCGATCTTAAGCTCTAAATCTATTAAAATATAGTATTTTCATCGATTAAAAAAACTGTGTTTATTAATAAATGTATCAGGAATTGATTGAAAATGCGATTAAAAAATTCCAACTTTACATTCATGCGTTGAGTAATAGAATGTAAAAATGTTGCTACCCCAAGATTAGAAGTTTTGCGTTTAAATATTTGCCGTTCATCGAATCTCCGGCTATGACTAACTTAAATTGGTCTAAAAACGGGCCTAGAGCACAATGAAAAGGAAATAGCTTCTTAAATTCCCATAAAAATTAAAAATGCTATATTTCGTATACAATAGGTGATCGGTAACGAAATGTCCGGTTTACGAAGAAATCGATTAACGAACACTTTCGAGTGAGATTTTTATGTTCGGATAACGAACACATCTTCGGTTAACGGACACTTTCAAGAGATTTTTATGTTTGGAGAACGAACACCTCACGAAACAAAGTCATTATGAAGCAATGCCGTGTTTTATATTTGCCGAGCTATACTTATTGCTTCTATTGTCGACTTTGGGAACATTTTAGCAGTTGCATACATATGTCCTAATTAATTCATGGACTGCCGAGGATTGAGGACCTATATTTTAGTATCCCCGAATTGGAATGGACAGACTAGAAACATTAATTATGTATTTTGTGTCTTTATGTATTTTTTGCATTTAGTAAATATAATCCTTTTTGGTTTAATCACGCTCCTTTTTAAAATCTAATTTAAAGCTTTATGATTTATCAGATCAAAAATTTTAATGAAGTGTTACATGTTTTTAAACGGTTCATTATGTAAACGCATTAGTCTTTGTGGTATACTTACAAAATCACACAAAATTTTGGAATACATGTCATCCTACGAACATTTTCTATTTTGAAATCACTTTAATAGTTTTTATACTTTTGCAAACGTTGCGAATCTTATATTTTTCTGATTATCGAAACGTTGAGTTAAAAAACTTAACAAATAAAAAAAACTTTTAAGGTGCTCAGTAATTTTCAAGAATAATATTTAATATATTAGTATAAAAATTCCTGTAAATTACAATGGTTCGTAGAAAAACAAGTTTGATTATTCTCGGTAAAGTAAACTCATTGTTATAATTGACCAAAAAAAAAAAAAAGGTGCTTCTTATTTTTCCACATTTTTCTGAAACTGCAGTATTTTAATTACTTTGTAAACTACTGTAAAATTTTCTATTTTTTTGTTTTTTGAATGTATATAAACGGAAGAGTGATATTAACAAAAGAAAAAGGAAAATAAACATGTCATAAATAAACTGATGAATACAATGTAAGGGAATGAATATAAAAGTTTCCCCGTTGCTATGGTAGCGACATGTACATTCGAATAAGTCACTCAATAAATTGTATAATTCTGATGTATAATTCTGTTTATAGCATCACAATTATTCTTTTATTTTGCCCCTTTCATCTTTCTGTTATCTTTTCTTTTCTGAATAAAAATGGGATCTGTGTAAATGAAATTAAACACCTTACAAAAAGGAGTGATATCTCATCAAAAACAACTCGTTGTAAATGATCCCGCCAAGCCACAAACCTAAAACGTCAGCCATAAAAAGAAGTGATACCACATAAAAAGAAACGATATAGAAGTGCATACTCCGAGTCCCGCGTAAAAATCTATCACCACTCATAATGTTTCCAAAGGACTCGGAGTGAGGTACAGTATGTGAAAACTGCTTGGCGACCTGCAGACTTTTATAATATATGCAGTATATCAGTTTTGAAAGTCGAAAAAATAAATTTTTAATTTTTGTTATATCACTTTTATAAATATTTTTGTATGCGAAAGAACTGACAGAACGGATTTTTCCCCAGACTTATGCGATTCCGCTTACGCTAGAATTATTACAATATATCTCCATTTAGTTAACGTTTATTATAAGGTGCATTGTTATTAATACGCGGATGATCATTATAAATATATATATATATATTACAAACTCAAAATCTTTACATGTTTACTTAAGAAATCTTCTTCGTAATAGTGGTGTTTATAGTTTAAATAATGGTAAATAAAATCAACAAATTAATTTTTCAAGCTCATAAATAAGAAAAGATGCATGCAAACACAGAAGCTTCAGCTTTTTACAATTTTATGGGAGCAAAATAATTAATTAAATTAAAAAAAATAAAATAAAAATAATATAGTAATATGTAATTGCAAGAAACGCGAACATTATAAAAGCCTGCAGGTCGCCAAGCAGTTTTCACATACTGTACCTCACTCCGAGTCCTTTGGAAACATTATGAGTTGTGATAGATTTTTACACGGGACTCGGATTATGCACTTCTATATCGTTTCTTTTTATGTGATTTCACTTCTTTTTATGGCTGGCGTTTTAGGTTTGTGGCTTGGCAGGATCATTTACAACGAGTTATTTTTGATGAGATTATAAATTACCGCTCTTACCAAGGCAGAGAGAAAAAAAAATATGAAGTGGTAGTGGAAGGGAGTACAGTTGTTAAATTACTTTAAATAATTCTGTAAAATGTATTTGTTTATTTATTTTTCAAAATCATCAAAGATTAAAAGAACAAACTTAAATTTTCGAGATCCAGACGCAGTATGCCATCAGACAATTTCGAAATTAAACAGAAATTGCTGTCAGCTTTGGCATTTGGACGTGTTTTTTTTTAAAACTATTTCTTAGACTGTTTGAGAACAACAACAGTTTTGAATTGTCCCTAAGACCAGATTAAATAAGACGAATGTTACTATTTAAAAAAAAAAGTAACATTCAAGCAATTTTAATAATAATAAAAAAAATTCGAAATAATTCAGAAGAATAATACAGAAACTTTTACAGTAAAAAAAAACTATTTTTATAAATACATTATTATATTTAAAATCACTCTACTATTATATATATATATATATATATATATATATATATATATATATAATTAATTTTTCAGCAGAGCTGAAATTACGCTGTAAATTAATGAAATACAAAGGATGTGAATAATCACTTTACTAAACAGCGTACAGCCGATAGAGTGAAAAAATGTCCAGACCGGAGATCGATCCCGGATACCTTGGTATAGTGCACCAAATGCTTTACCATTTAAGCCATCCGGACGATATCCAGTCTAGCATTCTCTCACTCTGTGTTTTCACCACGGCAAGGTCGTACCAACTTAGATGGGAAAAATCGGTTTTTAATTGTCCTTGGGATGAAAACCGCATAAGAAACACATACTGATTCGGTTTTTAAATGCGCATGAGTGTCTTTTAATTTGCTTAGTCTGATGCATACAGCGCCATCTACTGATACACTTTGGACTTTTTTTCTTATGCCATACTGTTTCCCCCTTCTTCCAGTAATTCAATTCAAATTTGAAGACATTCTGACCAGTGGTTCCTTTTTTTACAGCATTTTGAAAGTGGGACTGTATGTGGGATGTATTTGTTTATTTATTATATTATAATCACTCTTTAGTTCAACAGATTGGTGGCACTAGGGATAAATAGATGGTATTACTTGTTTATAATAGTAGTAAAACAAATTTCTGATAGTCTTTAGAGTTGATCTTAACATTTTTCTCCACTCCCATTATTTTTAATTTGCCGTTATAGGAAACCAAGAAACAATCCTAAAACCTTTGCTAAAACTTTAGATACATCTTTACATACAATGAACCATGCTTTCTGATTTTGTTTCCCTTTTTGATGATAATAAATAAATTACTTTTTATACCATAATTTAGATTGAACCAAGCTTCATCGATGTTAACAAAGTTGTTCAATTTGTCTCCGGAGAAATGGTTTTCATAAAGAGTTTTTTTTTTTATATATATATATCTCGTTCTACATTTGGCGATATTTCGTGGAGAACTACAATGAACATTGTGTTTTTGGACTTCAAATCAGTGTTATTGATTTTTTTTAAACAGTTTACAGTGAGCATTTTAAAGAATTAGAAATAATCTTTTGACTGTGATGATTTTCTTTTACCATAAAAGACCTTACCTTTGAAATATTCAAAGAACTTTTTTGTTCTTGGGTACATATTTGGGTTGGGTTGATTTATGACGGCCAATTATCAACACGAGGGATATAGGCCCTAGAAGGCAGACCATTCACGTTTTTCTTCTCTGTTATTGTCAATATTACCTTCTGTGGCTTTATGTATAGAAAAAACACGCATTTCACAGCATTTTAAATAATTATTCTACAGAAATGTAATAAAATTTAGAAGTAATGTGAAATATTTCTTTATTTTCCGGAATTGTGATTTTTCTTTACATTTTAGTTTCATAAAAAAAAATGTTATATAAAGGGACTTCATAGAATTGTTATTTTCATTTGACCCCTCTCACCTATTATTGCATCAGTAATGTTTTCTTCAGTGTATTTTCCTTTTCATTTCTTCTTAAACTTTTCTTTTAGATGATTTGAGAAATTACATGAAAAGATGATGTAACAGATGGTATAAAATATGGAATCTATTTTCGCTTGCATTGAAAATCATTTCTTTCTTTATGGAGCAAGAGACGTGTGGCAATACTTTAATAAGTTAATTTTTATATAATAGCACTTGAATTTTTAAACAAAGACTTAAATATTCTGATATGTTGTATTTTAAAATAAATTATTAATGATAGAACTATTAATCATCGTAAACTGTTAGTGACATAATAAACTATTAGTGATAGCTAGATAAGAAAGAAAAATATTTATCTATAGGATATGCAATAGTTAAACAGACAGTTTTCGCAGTATGTTAATATAAAATATTCTTTTTTATTCTCTTATATTGTCAAATTATATGCTTTATTATTCAACAATGCATTTAAAAAATATTTTTTAATTAATACGTTGAAATCCACGGGTAGCTTATTTTTCCTTCCATTTTAGTAATTTATCCCTCTCGTCTTCCACTAAAAGAAATTTATTCTTTTTCTTTTCCCTGATAATAATACGTAGAGCATCAAAAGGTAGTTTTACTCAGCAGTAGCGTTATATCGCACATTTCAATAATGTTTTTCTAGACGTAAATGATATAAAATAAAAGTTTAATTCCCATCTAATTATTAAGATTTTTTACATCCTAATACTTAATTACTCCTATTTAAACGTGTGTAATGTGTAAGATGTTGTTTGAAATTTAAAACCTAAATATGTTAATAAGTTATAATATAATCTTTTAATCTTGTTAATACGCAGGAAGTTAATTACCAGTTAATAACCTTCATCTAAATAAAGAGCTATTCTTTATACTACTAATACTTAATTACAATGAATTAAATAATAAATAATTTAAAAGTATGTCCTTTTACTTTATGTTTATCACTTTATGTCTCAGTTTAAATAAAATTATAAATTTTTAAAATTAATGTTAAATGTCAGGATCGTTTAGTATAGTTTTCTACGTCATAATTTTGTTCTCATTAATCCTTGAATGAATTGCCCATGAAATATTTCCTTTCCTTTTCTTATTTTTAACAAATCAATTGACTTTTTAAAATATGAAACTCTTGGTTTATTATTAAAAAAATATTTCTTATATTTATTTTAATTTCGTTCTATAAAATCATTTTAAAGTGAAACTAGTCGTTGGGGGCGAACGTAATACTTGCCCATCATGGATATGCATAATATAAAACATAAAAATAAAACATGTGTAAACTATTTATAAAAGGTATTGCAATTCGAATAAAATCGTGGCTTGATGACGTTATAAACTTTAAATGCTCTATTACTGACTTGCGTAAAAGAAACATCCTTATAACTCCAAAATTGATAATCATATTAGCTAACGGTTTACTGCGTCGGATTAAGCGTCTCATTTCCAATTAAAATATATCTTTGAATTGAAATTTGAATGACATACAGTGTCACGGAAAATCGAAGAGTGTGGGAAATAGGATTCCAAATATCTCGGCAACTAATTATTCGATCGACTTTATTCTTTATGGAAAATTTATGTTTTTTATTGTCTTTTATAATCACCCCTTAAAATAAATCCTTTCGAAAATTTTTATATACCGTTTATCAGAACGAATATTTCAAGAGTCCGAATAGTTCCGGATAATCGGTGTTACTGAAATCCAATAAGCTTCTTTCCATTATTACTTACTATGTACATACCAATTTTTGATTCGGAGCCATTTGGACTATGCGACATACTCGGATTTGAGTATTTTTGCTCAGTTTTGAAAATGTCGTTTTTAGAGTGTATTCTCCATGCTAAATATCACAAAAACTGTAATTAACACATTATTCCTCTTGTAAACAATACTTAATTTACTTGTCTAGTTTCGCCCGTTTAACTGGGCAGGTTTGACATACGAACCAAGTGATAAGGACTGCCTACCGCAGCGCAGACCCGGTCTTAATTTTTCTTCGTACACTTAAATCCTTAAAATTTTCATCACTGTAACGGGGCTCTGCATGCTTCATACCTATAAATTGTTAATACAGCAATCATTGTAACTGGGGCCCTCACCATTGTGACTTCACGACAACGTCACTCTGACGTCCTATTATGACTTTGTGAGCGTCCGAGGCTAACGAAAACGAAAGGCTACCACGGTGCTTTATTCATATATTTTTTTACAGACCGCGGGAGTCACGTGATGCTCGAATGCACCAATGATGGTGCACGAAAAGAGCATCACGTCACTCTAGCGGTCTGTAAAAAAAGATAAGTGGAATGTACCGCGGTAGCCAGTCTTTTTCGTTAGCCTCGGTGAGCGTCAATGTGACATCACTTGACGTGGTTGTGTAGTCGCTATGGCCGTATTAAGTCTGGTGACATCTCGCCATAACTGCTTTGTGATGTAACAGTCAAAACAGTGATATTCGCGACGTTTCTGAATGGAATATAGTAACCAGTTTTTATCCGAACACGACTCGTCCTTATTTTTTAGGCTGTTTTTTTTCTGTAGGAAGGATTCGAATACTGCATCGGGTCGCGAGACCGTATTTTACCCGAATTTGAAAGGCCTATGTCAGGTCGAGTGGTACGACCCAACCTAGTCTGGTCGGTCCTTCCCGGTTCGATTCGGAAATATATATATATATATGTATATTCCTTTTTGCCAGAGGTAGTAGTTGAATTTAAATGCGGCATCCTATATTTTCGTAACTGCATGTTATATTCAGATTATCGCAATTTTCTGCCAATGTATGTCGGTTTTATATTAGTATCCGGCATCAAGCCGGATAATGTGATGTTGATTAAACCCGACCCGGTTTATAACGATCAATTTTACTTTTATTTATTTATTAACTTTTTTCCTTCAAGTCGGATGTAGATTTGAATTCTGCACCGTTTCAGGTGACTACTTTTTACACGAACCCGACTCAAGTCAAGTCGACTATTTTTTTTTTCTGCAAGAAATAAAGATTATTATTCAATTTAAAAATTTTTGCCACAAAACTAGGTTTTACCTCAAACCGTTACGACTCGTGTTCACTGTATTCTGTTTTTCAGTTTGATCTTCCTCAGCTCAGATTTTCCGTTGACCTGACTCCGTAAAGCTGTTTTATGCTGCTGGTGTAATTCTGAAACTGGTCATTATGAAATCTACAAATTCCAAATCAATATTTTTAAAATTTTTCATTACAATCTACCAAATTTCGTAATATGTTAGATAAACTTTAAGAAATGTAAGATTTACAAAATATATTTTCCTTTTTGAAATACCCAAGGCAAAAAAAATCCTTCTATATATAATAATTAATAAAATATCAGGTATTATTAAATATGTGTAATATAATATGACATTAATATGTACATGAATATACAGTTTAAAGAATTTATCTAATCGTAATTTATTTAATAGAGTTTCAACCACATTTTTGTAATTAATACAATTTTTGACTAGTTTTAGACGCTTAATACCTGCTTTGACCTCCTGATAAAAATTAGTTCTGACAGGTCAGAATTACAACCCTGAAAAATAGTCTATAATCGTATATTTAATATTCATTTTATCTATCTTTCATGCAGAAACACTATTGTGTGTAATGACTGATGCATATGCCAAGATAGTTTTTCATCGGAAACAATATTCCGTTCTTTATTTGATAAAATCGACTGAACACGAATCTCAATCAAAATTGGGTTACTCGGCCCGATGCAGGAATCTAATCGTGTCGGTATTATTTTGTTTGGTACTTCACCATTATCTTGTCGATCACTTCCCAAAAAATAATTTTCGCCAAACTATACGATTTAAAACCAACAGTGCATGATCGTGGTGCATGATCAGATGCGTTACACGTTTTTGTTATGCCATCAAGTGATTTTTAATTCAAAGTTTATCTGTATTTTTAATGATGTTTTACTGATTTATTCGTTATTTCGTAAATTAAAATAATAATTACGTCCTTAAACGGCGACGCCATGATACTAAAAGAGAAAAAGCATTGAAAAAATGTTGCGATGCATAGTTACATACAGTAAATCAGTTTAACGGCTGAAGATCAGCCGTGGGGCAGTTTCAACTGACGTCAAAAACATTTATTCACCAGCCGAGAGGGATAATTAAGAAAATAATTTAAATAAATAAATATCCAAGATTTTTTTTCTATTTTCATGAATATATTGTAAATTTTATTGTTTAAAGTTAATGAAAGTTGACACTTTAGTAAATGAGGCTTTTCCGATTTTTTTTTTTAAATTTTCTTAGATTCAAATAGCAACAACTTCCATTTGTTAATTGGGCTTTACAGTCTGGCGAATAGTTTAGCGATAGTTATTTTTTTGGTAAGTGGGCGACGGGATAATGGAGAAGAACCTTTTGTTTCATTTTTGCTTCGGATTTTACCAGAACCCGTCAACACTGTGTCGGCTTGTAATTTTCTACTTCTAGTCAGATACAAATTAGAAATACGCAAAATCCTGGTTAACAAATTTTACGAGATCCAGATAAGACCTTGTAAGGTCTGCTATAATTTTTGATGCATCTTAGATTCGTATTAAAATTTTGAATGTGATTAAAAACCTGCTAATGTAGCATTAAATAAGTAAAATTATCAATGTAAAAAACACACATTCAGTACAAAAATATAAATACGGATGCATTGAAAATGAAAATTAAATATGTGTATTTCAACAATGCCAAATTCCATTAGGAGACTGAATTTTTTTTTAAATTGTTTTCTACATCCATTTGATTTAAAAACTAATTACTTTGATAAATGTTAAAACTATGCTATTTTCCTGTTAATCATTTATGTTTTGAAATATACAATTTGGATGTGGCTTAATTATTTAATTCATGAAAATATAAGTATACATATTAAAATAAGTATTGTGAAAAATGTAAATTAGCGTTCCATTTAATATTTAGATATACTTGTGTAAAAATAATGAACACTATATCAAGCAATACATCATTTTTTGACGTGAATGAATTATAAAAACAAAGATCATAGGGGCAAAGAGCATTTTATTACACGTTTTGCCAATATTTCATTAAATGCTGAGAATCAAATTGTCAATGATAATAGCCTTTAATTATACTGAAATTCAGAAATTAAATATAAATTTTTACTATAAAAGGCATTGATATATAAAATAGAAATACAACTTAAAAAAAGTAGTATAACTGAATAGTTACTTCATTGCTTCAGCAATATTCATTACCTTGGAACAACTAATATTGGCACATCTTGACAAATGCATTTTTAATTTATTAACAATGTCACAATTACTGCAAACTTGCCAGAAAATTATTTCTCAAAATCTTCACTTGCAACACTTTTTAAAAATCTGAAATCAAATATAAATAGTTTAAAATTATATATTTTTTCTTAACGTGAATAACCATAAAAATTGAAACAAGAAACGTAAAATATAATTAAAATCAAAATTAATCCTTATTATTATAACAACGTTTAGAATATATATTGCTAATACAATGACTAAATCGATAATTTTTCAAAGCTACACACACATATATATATATATATATATATATATATATATATATATATATATATATATATATTTAAAAAACTAAACGCGAAGTTTAGTACAGTGGAACAAATATTTTTTGTTATTTAAATAGAAGCATTAAAAATCATAACGTTTAAACAAATGCACTGCTAAAAAATGTACTTAAAATGTATAATTACTAAAATTGTACTATTACTAAAAATTGTATTACTTAAGCCAATACGTTAAAGGTCACCACCTGCTGCTCCAGTGGTAAGGCCACAGTAGTTTTTGGGTTAAAATCCCGATTGAATGATGAATGTTATATTCGGCTTTAATTGGATGTCTTGGTACGTTTAGCACTCGTGTGCAAATTATGACCGTAAATCCCACAACCATAAAGTTGAAATTGGGACAGCACAGATGTGTTTAAAGAGTTGATAAGTCAAATATCACCCAGCTCTTAGGAACCTGCACAGCTAGACACATGGCAGCATATTTGGTTGTAATAAATCTTGTGGATTTATACCACGTTAGTACATTTTAAATATTGTTTTATGTTATGACAATACGTTTATATGTTCCAAAATTATTATATATAATATTCCAAAATACATTTCTGCCTCTTCTTTCAAAATTTCCATGATTGAAATTTTTATAATTGAAATAGTTGAAAACCGTTGAAAATTCACATTCATTAATTAACGTCAATAGTACGTCTGCCAAGTACGTTTTGATTTGTGCATAAAAAAATAATCGCATTGCAATTTGTTTAGTAACAATCACAAATAAATTTAACATTGAGTTTCCCAATAATAAACCTTAAACTATTTGACTTTGCGTTTGGTATCCGTAGAAAACAATTACCTAAAAAGTTAAACATGATGACAAATTTAGGTGTTCGTATTGAAAATTTCAGAGTTTGGTAGAATTTCAGCATGCAGATGTCGGTCAAAGTTATTTTTTAACATAAATTTTAAAAAGGCTTAATTTATAATCGGGTGACCCTTTTTTCACTAGCTGTTTTTTAACTCCACATTCCAATTTTACCAAAACTTGTTCTTCGATAGGCGATTGAGAACAAATGAAAACTGATCGCGAATCTTACAAGTAATCTTGAAGCCTGATGTATCAATAATGCGAATTTAAAACTCTACAAGAAATTAAGTTTGCATGTGGATTAGATTATTGCTTGTGAAACGTAAAGAAATGAAGGATTTCGATTCAGATATTTTATCCCAATTAAGCTATGGAAAAGATACCATTCTATTTTATATGATATAGCAACTAAATAAGTTTACATTAAATATAAATATACGTTTAATTATAGTTGGTTGGTTTCGTGCACTACGAATATCTTTTCCACACAATGGGTATAGAAACAAATTTAGCTTAAGGCCTTAAAAGAACCACTATATATATATATCCATATCTAAATAGTGATTTGAACCCAGCATCTCTATAATAGTAGAGAGCAGTCTTGCTTCTTGCATGTTTCTGTAATTATCAATATAATTGATAATTATCAATTTGATTAATTATGATTAATATTATTCGTTTACAGAATTGTTAATTAAATTGATAATTTATTTGATTAGTTAAGATTAATATTATTCGTTTTCAGAATTATCAATATAATTGATAATTATCGATTTGATTAAATATTATTAATATTATATTCGTTTACAGAATTGTCAATATAATTAATAATTATCGATTTGATTTATTATGATTAATATTCTTCGTTTTCAGAAATACCAATATAATTGATAATTATCGATTTGATTTATTATGATTAATATTATTCGTTTTCAGAATTGTCACTATAATTGATAATTATGGATTTTATTAATTATGATTAATATTATTTGTTTTTAGAATTGTCAATATAATTGATAATTGTGAAAACGAAATGTAATTTTGCTTTTAGACCATGACAATGTTATTCTTGAAATGAAAATTTTTATTCGCAAAAATAGTGCTATTAGCGACCTTTAAAATTGACATTATTTTCTCAAAAAGTAATGTCATAAAATATTTTTTGCATGTTAATTCGCTAAGGTTTAAAAAAAAAAGTTTCTAAAGTATAAGTTAAAAAAAATAGTAGCAGTTATCTACATTTTAAAGTGAAAAACATTACATAGAAGGAAGATTAGTTTAAAATGAATGGTATTTTAATAATCAGGCATGATAAATTCATTCACATTTTATGGAAACTCCCAATTAACATAACTTGTCATTTGTTTTCCATATAAAACAAATTTCGTATAATTGTATTTTGTGCGAAGCGAACATTTCATAATTATAATTTTGTCAATATTTTACGTAAAATTAGTCATACAGCATATTATATTTTTAAAAATTCAAGGAATTATCATTGAATCGATTAAAATACCATTGCTAAAAATATTACTCTTGAAATCAACCGCAGAGAAAAAAGTATGAAACGAGGAGACTTTTTTTAGAGATAAAGCCATTTCTATTTCCGATGGGTTCTTACTTTTAGAAGCTGAAGCAGAATATTGTCGATGATATAATTTCTATATGTTATTTAATCGTTGCAAATTTTCACATATCAAACAAGATATTGTTTTTATAAAGAACTATATGTGACCAAAATAATATCAGTAGAATTTATTGAAGACTGAATTTTGAAAAAGAATTTTTTTATATTCGTTAACGATAAATAACTTAAAGATTTACTCTTTTATATCAATTTGCTATTACATTTGTAGGCTAACACATTCTTCTTATAATTTTATTTTGTGGGATAAGATTTTTTTTTATTAATTTAATTCTTCTGTTTAATATCTAAATTAATATCACACAATATATAAAATGTTGTAAAACACAATCATGCAAATAACAACTAACCGTTTAAAGTACTATTCTGAAAAATATAAATCCTTAAATTGCAGCAATCAGCCACATATAAAATGACAATAAAATAACAATGAAGTGAACCAAAGTTTATTTTTTCAAGCGATATAAGCAATTCTATTTTCGTTATTTTCTTATTTATAAGATAAAACAGCAAAACATCGATTATATGTACTTATATTTTTATTTTATGAAATATGAATATTTCGTATAATTCAAATTTTTATAAGTTATATTAGAAATACTTAATACAGCAATTTAAATTCCTTGAAGTATTATTATAAATATGAACATTCATTCGATTAAAGTAATATTACTTGTAATGGAGGATAATATATATCTCCAGATCGCAGAAATTGTCTATGTCAAATAAAAATGACACTCGAAAAAAAAAAAAAATCAATGGACCAAGCAGACACTTTTCAATAGATAAACCCATTTCTGTTTTCGTTCCCTTTCTTTCTCTAAACTGAAATTTCAATAATGTAACTGTTGTATGTATTTTCTTTGTTGCAGATTTTAATTACAAAACAAACTAGTTCAGAATGCTAAAATTCGTCTTTGTAAAACAGTATAAAAATGCAAAAATAATGTGATCGATTACTTAAAAGATTAATAAAATACTTTAATAGATGTTAAACATTTACATGAATAGCATTTAATAGTTCATTCGGTTACGTATCCAGCCTCCAGCAGGATTCAGGATTTAAAACTACGTTATAAATGTCGCCTGTCTGTATCTCACTCGCAAATGGCACGGTTCAAGACTGAGTTTTGTGTACACAGTTTTGAGTTTTTTTTGTACACTGTGTACAACGTGTACACAGTGTCGCAGCGAATTTGGCAATGTGTACGCAGCTGGGCCTTAACTCTATATTCGTTTGTTCATGTTAATTCAAGGTTTTACGCTACGAATTAAATAGGGTCCCAACTTTAGGTACGTATAGATTGATTTACGTTTAAAATTATCAATTTATTTAACAATGATTTAACGTATATTTAGGGTGATTTTAGGGTAATTTAGGATAGACCCGCGCAGCGCTGGTATCAGCTAGGTATAGAATAATATGTCCTATGAAGATGTTGTTGAACAAAAATTGTGTATGAACTTGAAAAAATTTGTAGTGTAGCATAACGCCACATAACATAGATGTTCACAATTAACCCATAGTCTTTGAGAGTATTTATGAACATATGGGGGTAATTATGAACAATAAATGTTAGGTATCTAATTACATCCTATATCATCAGTTACTAATTGTACTTGGAGTATAGGAGTGAAACACTAGCTTTGTGTCGGTTTTGCAATACTTTACATGAATCATGTGCCCCTTAAACCATAAAATTTGAAAATAGCAAAATGTGTTCACCATTAACCCGATCGGCCCTACACATAACTGTCTCAAAAACCATATCGCAATTTACTATATTAATGCATTTAAAATTACACAGATATATATATATATTTATATCTACCCTATATATATAAAATCCTAATGAAACGAATTTGTGAAACGATTTTATGAAACGATTTTATGAAACGATTTTATGAAACGACTGGTTAAACGACTGATTATGTTTCAGGGCTATTTTTAATAAAATATTAAACGCTTGATGGTGAAATTAATACCAATTGTCCATAAAAATCCGCGGATGTCAAAACTGGTAATAGAATTTTGAAATTGGAATTAGTTTTCGAGATATTAATTTTTTTCTAATTTTAATGACGTTTCTGTAATGATGGCAACTAATTACTCAGTTTATTTGTGACAAAAAAGGGAAAAAAATTGAAAAGGATCCCGATAGGGATTATTGATTTCTTTTTATTTGTCATTTTCAAATTGTAATTGAATTTGTCTTTTATTTCAATCGATAATTGTGATTAAAGGTACTTTTCGGTTAGCCGGGCGCCAGTGAAATGTATATATTTATATATACATATATATGTATACATACACACATATATGTATGTGTATATATATATGTATATATACATACATGCATATATAAATGTGTGTATGTATAGATATATGTATATATATGTATACATAGATATATAAATTTCACTGGCGCCCGGCTAACCGAAAAGTACCTGATTAAAATATGTTTATTAGGAAAATTTGAAAAAAAAAATCACATTTCTATCGTCAGGATTCAATTGTCTGTCAGCATTTAATTTAATTTATAAACTGAAAATATTTTGAATAAATTCGTCCAAATGACGTCATTTATGTAAACGCAAAAGAAAGGAGCAAAAAAATATTTATACAATTTGTTTAGCGTAAAATGTCATTTATCCTATTTTATATATAATCAGAAGTAATTTGTATAGAATAAACAATAATAATATACGTATAATTAAAATACGCATATAAACAAAAAAATCGTCGAATTTGTTTCCGCGGCTGTTTATGTCATTTGGCACCAAATCTCACTTTCTGATGCCCGAATTGCGCCAAGCTTTTTAAAAAAACGTCAAGACCCCTATAATAGAAAAGCACCAAAATCTCATTGGGTTTGTTTTCATAACTTTTGGCCACAAATCTATGTATATTAACGAATCTATCGCTTTTCGAAGCTCAAATTACGCCAAACCTAAAAGCAAAGGATCCTATACTGGAAAAGTACCCCATTTTCTTATGGACAAAATTCAAGTGACATAACAAGGTGTAAAATTATCGCGGATAGCAAATTTGTTTAAATATGTCATCAATTAATGCCGAATAAATGCGGGCATGCATGCACAAAATATTTAATTAATTTTGTATGATAAATAATTATTAGAAAATTCGTATATACATATTAATTAAAATAAATATTTTACATATTTAAAATAACATGAAAATATGCATGATGGTGCACTAAAATAGAGAGAAAATTAAAACCTGTTACTAAAAATGTCTATAACAGTACTTTTCAATACCGTGGTTCTTAATGTTATTCACAAGCAGATGGAATTTTTCTCATCCTTAAATGCAAAGGAAGAATAGAATACAGATCGTTGTTATAAAAGTCCAAGAGGTAGCCACAATTTAAACCTAACCATTTTATACAAGCTGGTTTTCAAGTAGTAATTGATTTTACTTATCAATCCCAAAAACAGTCGTCAGTTATCGCAACAGTTGTGTATGAGGCCATGGTAATCAAAAAATTCCCCATTAAACTTTAAAAGAATGGCAACCCAATTACAGATTTACCAATATTTTTAAAACAAAGCACGCTGTCATGTTTTTAGAGGCTTCGAAGTCTGAGCGGGGGTTGGCGAGCGTAGCTCGCAGGGGGTATGCCCCCTAGTTTACACAATAAAAATATAATTCGTACAATCAACAGGAAATAATTATTGGTTAAAACAGATTTCCTGGCACAAAAGTTTCCATGAAATAGTTAATAATTGTTTTAATGTTTTAAAACTGTAATAGAAACTGAACGCTAAAATATATGTTATGTTAATATTTAAAATGTGTAATTATATTGTCATGACCATAAAATAAATTTTATGCTCCAATTCATATTCATTTTTCAATTTATCTGCAAAGTAATTTCCTTCAATTGCATTAATTTCGGATTATTGTGGTTACATTTAATTGTTCCCAAAGGTATCACGAAGAAAATCCAAATTGATTTTATGAGAACTGAACAATTATGTCTAGGAAATCGTATAATTATTAAGGTGTTATTAAAAAATAATCCCCGCGGCTGTGTAATTCTGATTTAATTTTTCAAACAATCCCTGCTAAAGGCAACTTTTGTAAAATTTATGAAATTTCATTTTTTTATTTATTTTTAAACAGATAAATCTAGAATAATACTATTTTACTTTCTTCTATTTTTACAAGAAGAAAGTGTTGGACTGATGAAAATTTTGGATTCCCGGTTTTCGACGAATTTATATGTTTTAGGAGATCTCAAGAACTAATGCATTGATTTTCATCAAACTTCAGATTCTGTTAGAGCTTTACATAAATAGCTGCTGATTACTTTTTGGTGTACATAGTGCAAAAAGAGGCACTAACTTTTTCATTATTATCACGATAACTATATCTCAAGAAGTAATGCACAGATTTTCATCAAATTTCCGATTCAGTTAGACGTTGACATAAGATGTTAATTAGGTATTGGTGCAAATCTCGCAACAGGTGGCTGTGCTATGCTATATTTTTCAGGATTTAGACGATATGCATATCTCAAGAACTAATGCAGGAAATATAATAAAAATTTAGATTCAGTTAGACCTTGATCTAAATTGTTGCTGACTCGTTTTTTAGTGTTGGCGAAACCTGTGTGAGATAGTAGAAAATTTTGGGATTGGCACATCCGGCTAGTTAATCATGGTATCGCTTTTAAATTATTACAAAATATATGTTTACGTCATTTTGCTGACATATTCTTAATGGAATAACACATTCAAAATTATTTCCAACTTTTTAAAGTGATACTCTATATAGAACATTTTTTAGTGTCATTGGAATTGTTTTAAATAAATATATTTTCAATTAATACATTATTTGTTACATGAGTAATCTTTTGGATTAAAACGTTAAAAAAACATTATGTTTTAGTAATCATATTGTGTTTAATCATGAAACCCGTGTTTATGCAAATGTAAGGTTCATGAATTTTAACAGCAGCTGCATGTAACACTTAAGAGATTGTCAATTATCAGCTTTTACTCGAATAATTTAAATGTATATGAATAACGTAAGGACACATAACAGAAAAACACAGAAATAATTAATACATTGCCTGATGGATTTCAGTAATGAGAGATCAATGAACAAATCTTAAATAATAATGTTCAACTAAGCGTGATTTATTTTCTGAAAATCATTTTCATCTATTGCTTAATAAGACAAAACAACAATTTGTTGGATGAATGCGTATTATATTTTGATAATGTTAGAGTATTTTTTTTATACAGATTGCAACCATACTCGAATAGACTATATTAATCGAAAAGTACCAAAAACAATATGGTAGCAATATATTATTTCACGTTTGTTCACAAAATCTATTTATTAATTTCTATAATTTATGTCTGACAGCTGGAAAAACGTTGCTCACACAAATATTAACTTAATTTAACTGTCGTTTAATGTCAAAAATTAATCTAGCTTTTTCACACCTTGTTATCCCGTTGATAAATAAACCATTTGGTCTCATTAGAGAATGATGAGCTTGCATTTATCGTATATTTAATCAGATCTTACATTTGTAAAAGATACTTTGTTACAGATATATTTTGCTTATTTGGGTCATGTGGAGAATAATTAATGTTTTTCCATGTAGAAGAAATCATTCTATCGACATTAGTTTTCATTATGTATGTGATAACAATGAGATGCATCATTAATGCATAAATTATAATGAAGTGGTAGACGTATTGTATCGTGCATTATTACAACAGGACATGCATTCTTATCTAAAGGAGTGTTTTATGCTCTAAAATAATATATATTTATGCTGAATATAAATTAATTAAACATATTGCAAGTATTTTATTGTACAATTTATAGGAAAATGTATCTTCTGATAAGAAGACTCGTAAAATATATAACAAGATCGAAAAAAACATGCGTCAAGCATAGATTATGAAACACCTTCCAAGACAGCCAGAAAACTGTAACGAAACTTCACTGTTAAATAAGGTGAAAGAAGATATGTCAGTAAACAGTTTATAAAACATATATCACATTGAAAATTCAGTTTTCGAAATTGCCGTGCAGTGTCAAAAATTTGGGGAATTATTTTGTGCATCCCCGTATATGATCAACAGATGTGGATATACAGCATGATAAAATTTAGTCCGGTTAGAATATTCATATTTAGCAATTTTCGCCAATCGATGGAAATGCACACGAAATCTTTTGTACAGCCCTGTATCTTATCCGAAGACTTTCGTACACACCACATATTAAGGTAAAAGGAAACTGAAACTTCTTACCGTTGTAAACTGATGTATCCATTCAGAACACTGCAGTTTTCACTACAATAAGAGCATTGTTTAAATTACTCTAATTCTACAAATATAATGCAATTTTAAAACATCGAGTAATGACTAATTCTCTCATAGATTATACTCATATACATAATTCAGTTTTTTATATGGAATAAATTTCATCTTTTTCAGCATTTTTAAAAAAATTGAAGAGAAAACAACATTACAAATTTGCCGGTTTGCTCGGCAGTCAGATTGTTAAAACTCACTGGCAGCAAATGCCAGCCATCAACGACAATGAATCTTTTTCTTTGCGTAGCCCTGTATATGAATTTATTTATATTCCACAAACTTCTATTACAGATATTAAATATAGTTCAGCAGGAAAATGCGTTCAGATTTCAAAACTACCCTTAAGTAATTCATTACGATAGTCTGTAATACTTACGGATTCCCTTGTGTAGCCCTGTATTTGAACAAAAAAGTTTATATGCACACACGTACTATGAAAAATTTAGTGAAAATCACAAACCAAAGTTGAAACGCACTTATCACACATACACTGTAAATATCGCACTGTAACCGATATATTTTGTGTGTCCCTGTAAATAAACGCAATGCACACAAGAAAGCAATTTATAGTGCACCTCAGTAATGCATATAATTTGCATTATGTTTGAAATAGTGAAATATCACTTAATTACACTGCAAACGATTTTTCCCCATTGAACAATGTGTAACAGAATTTTTTGTTTGACCCTGTAAATGAATAATAAATGCTTTGCACTGCCTATTATACAAAAAACACTTTTTAATGCGCTTCATAATTATATATCAATTTCATCATGTTTTAAATGACGTAGCGTCGTCAGAATGCACTTGAAACGATTATTTCCCATTGACTGTAATGTAATAGAATATTTTTAATTAACCCTGTAATAAAACTATATGTGCTACACACTTCAGTTGAAATACGGAACATGCGAAAATAAACGACAGTAACCGACAATAACATACAAAACTTTCAGGCAATCCGAGTATATTTACGCGAGTTAGAGCACGGACAAGACGGGCAGAAGGCAGACAAACCGAAGTCATAAACACTTTTCAACTAGGTTGGAAAGTGTTAAAAATGGAAAAAAGATGATAGGAAAATGCGCATCTTCTTGATCTGTCATATTATTTCCTTATTCTTTGCTGACATTTTTTAATGAATTGCATTTTGGATGAATTAAAATAAGTTTTTATATTATTTTTTAACACTTTGCGACATAGACGAAAAGTGTTTTTAAGAATTCGGTTACTCTGTCTGTCTGTCTGGCTATCTGAGTTCTAACTCGCGTAAATATTGTCGCATTGCTAGGTAATTAATATATGTTATTGGGGCTTACTATGGCATGTTCGGTATTAAATATGAAGATCGAAGCATTCATAATTTGCTTATAACGATACTCAAAATATTCCGTTACATTATGGTCTATGGCGAAAAATCGCTTTCAATGTATTTCAATACTGTTACACTGTTTAAAACCTATTAAAATTGATATATATCACTAAAGTGCACTACAAGAGACTTACTGTAGAATATGACGTGCATAGTACTTATTCTTAGAATACAGGGACAAACCAAAAGTGTTCGGTTACAGTGCTGTCAATGAGAGGTAACTGCTGGAGGTGCGTTTTCAATTTTAATATAAGTTTTTAAATGCAACAAATGTGCATATTAGTTCGTGTATATCTGTGTATACATTCCATAGATCATATGCAGGGCAGTAGAAAATAATTCGAATACATTTTCGTTTATTGACGGAAATTGTTGGAAGGGAATTTTCAACTATGTTAAATGTTTCTTAACTGATCCACATTTTAGCATAATATGTAATATATATTCAATATATATAATAGTATAATATATATCAATAGATCATGTACAGAGGCTGACAAAATATTTTAATTTTTTTTTCTGAGTATATACAGTATTTTCTAAAATTGAGTTTTCAATTTTTTTTTGCGCTTTCCAAATTGTTTACTAAAAGATTAAAATCACCTTATGAAAAGGTGAAGTTTAGTTACAGTATGATGAATGTGTCGGAAAGTGTCATTCTTTCATTTTTCACCCATTTTCCTTGTCTTACTATCTATATCGGTCTATGATGCGTTTTATCTGTGACTAGGATATGTGTTATCCGATCGTATGATCGTATCCGATCATTGTTACTCTTTATCATTCATAGGCAACAACAACTTCCATCGTAGTTAAAATTTAAAATGACTACGTTCTTCGGAAGGAAAAGTCTCTGTTCATACAAATATTTACTAAGAAAACTAAAATAAGTCATTAATTTACAAAAAAAAAAAGAAAGAAAACCTATTTTTTACACAGAAAAATTAGTGAATAACATAACGAAATCACACCTTACTTTACTAGTCAAATTATTTAAGGATGGATAAAGATGGATTCTCACGAAAATGTACAAGACAGCAAAAAAGGTATATATTTTATAAAAGTATGCAAAAAATCTTTAAAATTACACGGCTCTTTTCATTTATGCTTAATAAATAACTTGATGTTAGTGGTTACGTTCTCTATTTTATTTTTACAAGTTTTTGATTTTCTAAAAATTCTGACAGTGCCACGGAGACTACGGGAAGAATATCTATATTACAAAAATTTAAATGAAGACATAATTGGACGTAGTCTGCCCATATTTATTTTTTTATAATTAAACTGTTAAGGGTCCTTCTCACAGAAAAGGGAAAATTGGCTAAAATAAATTTTAATCCTTTGAATTTATTCATAGTAATTTTCTCAAAATTAAGCGCATCAGGATTTCATTACTTTTAAACATCTTTTTATACATTATACCTGCTTATACTGCACACAGTTTTTGAGAAATGACAGATAAACAGGACAATATCTATAAAATTGGATATGCCAATTCCACAGAGGAGACGAAATTTAATTTTTCAATTTTTACCTACTTTGGTTTTCAGTTTTATAAAATGGGTCATTTCATTTTATTAAATGCAGTGTTAAAGTTTTCTAACATTTGTATTCTAATTATAAAATATATTTTCTTACCTTGTTGATGATGATCACGGAGATATAGATTAGGATGGTCACTGAGAAATAGTAAATTGGAAAAGATTCGTTAATTGTAGAACAGAACAGAGTCTTACACCTGAAAAACAAATAAGCTTTATTTCTCACAAACGACCTAGTGATAATTTGGCATAAACTGTCATGTATGTCACTTTTTTATTTAGTTTTTGTGTACACGGAGGTAGCGTATTTTGGCTAGACAACTAATAATAAAAGGTAAATCCTTAGTAAAAATAAAATCATTAAAAAATATTTTAAATTATAAATTAATTTAAAAATTTGAGATATTTATTAATGAAAAGAAGTTTTAAAAATGTTTAAATGTTAGTAATATGAACGTTGAGTTTTGGACGTAGGGGTGTCCAAGAAGTGGACTTTCGACTTATATTTACTAAAAGTTAAAAGTTAAATATTAAAATTATTTTGTCAAAAATGTATTCAATAGCTTACTTAAAACATAAATATATATATGAATGAAAATATAAAAAAATTGTTAAATTTTACGTTTTGAAACATGTATTTATTTTTATTATTATTATTAGGTTCGTTTATTGTATATGTAAATGCAATTAATTAAATTAATTAAATTTAAAAATTTCATATTAGCGTTCAATAAAAAAAAATGTATCTACTTTGTAGACATTAGATATTATCATTTACCTGCTACTTTCCAAAATTTGAAAATTTCTGTTACATTAATGCTTTATTTATACATACACAAGACATGAATAACATGCAAAAGTTACTAATTTTAACTAATTGGGTTACATAAATGTTCTTTACGTACTTCCCACTATGAGTCCCTTCTTTTTGTCACATAGATCTAAATAATTTTTTTTTTTTATTTCAACTGTATTTTATTGCAGAAATCAAAGTAACTAGAAGTTGTTGGGAATGAGATGTATTAAAGTATTTTCTGTCAATCTTGTCTTCATAAAATATTTGCTACGTCGAGCAAGCTTCCATCATGTAGGGAAAAAAGGTTGTCTTCTATTGAAAACAATGCGACATTTGCAGAAATAAATAATGCAATTTATTGGGTTCATGCTTATGAATTTTTAGTGCCAGTTTTTTTTTCGTTTAAAAGAGATACGAAATAATAAAACAATAAATAAAAGTAATCTTTTAGGTTTCTGCAAATTACTAAACGTTTAAGCTATAAAATAAAAATATATTAAATTCATATTTGAATTTTTTCTATTCATGAAAATTCTTCAAGATTGGAAATGAAAAATTCATTTTCCTTCAGAAATGCAGTAGCTTTGGACTACTACAAATGAAAGGGATTTTTCTTCTCTTTTCGTTAGAGATGTTCCAAATTACACCAAATTGATGTATCTGATGGGCGTAAAAAACTTTTTTTATATATAATTCTTTTAAAATTTTTGTTTTTCGCAAAACCAATTTTACTTTTAAACCTGGTAATGGGGTTAAATAAAAAAAAAATAGTATTAAATAGGATAAAAATATGATATATATTTTTTTAAGTTATATTTTTAATGGGACAGCATTAAGTGAAACTACGTTCAGAATAGGTGTTTAAAGAGAAAATGTAAATTATTTAAATATAACATCATTTCGTAAGGAATTTTCAACATAATAAGGGCAACTTGAAAAATTTATTCGCTGAATATATTCGAATCTTCTCCTACATATGCATTATCTTCAATAAATTTAATTTCGGTAAAGCATTCGTTATGCGCATTTTGCATGATAAATATATTTAGTTGCCTCTGCACCTGACACAAAATAAGATTACTTGATTTGCAATAAAAATTTGTGGTATAGGCATTTATTAATATATAAAATGTCATTATGTTCCTTTACCTATTATAATATATTTAATCTGTATTGAATGATAAAGCATATTAACTCTCTATATAATTCTAACATATTAATTTCAAGTCTTTAGGGAAATGTTACACGTTTTAATTGCTCAGTTAGTTTATTCTTTCATTTCATCTACTCTTTTTTAATATTAAATTACTATATTCTGTCGGAATAAATGGTTAATATTAAAAGAAACTTTCATTGATTTGAAAATATAAACACATTACTGAATCAGCCGTTCTCAAGAAAATTTCTCAGTCTTTTATATGAATTAATTAACATCTGAGTATTACAAAATTCATTACGATTTCATTTCATGTTTTGCTCTTAATGTTTTTTTTTTTTTTTTTCGCGCGATAAATATTTAAGAATTTGAGTATGTACTTCTTAAATGTTTAATAACCTCTAGACCAGATAAGGACTTTGCGTGTATTGCTGACGCAGCAATCTTACTTTAGCGACATTGAAACAGACATTTTTCATCTGCGACTGGTATACCCTTGAGCGATCGTCTAATGATAAATCTCAGATGTTAAAAAACTAGCTATAATGCAATATTTAAATGAATCTCGGATATAAGTGTATTTACTGGAAGTGCTACAGTATAAATTTTCTATAGTATGTAAGTATGTTTAAACACCTATTAACATATATTTTTTTTAATTTATTATTTAAAATTCTTTAAATATCGTACAATGTTTATCAAATATTTTCAGCGACTGTCTTTTTTTTTTTTTTTTTTTTTTTTTGATAAAAAAGATTTACTAAGAAATTATGATAAATGTTATTTGGTACTGTAACAAATGCAATATAAATGAAAAAAATAAATGAGATTCAAATTAGCATAAATAAGAAATGATAAAACTTAAATGTAAAACTTTCAATCTGATGTAAAGTAACTATTAATTATATTTATATACTTGTCGTGTTTATTTTATATACATACATATATATTGTATATATTTAGTCCGGCGTGGCCCAACAGACATTGTACATTTACAAATTCAATAAAAAAATAAATAATATTTCTTACGGGTGTTTGATTTGTGTAAAAATGCATCTTATCATATAAAGTCTTGTTTAAACAATTTCGTTTAAAGCGATACCCATTGAAGGCGCTAAACCTTCAAAGCTGCGAAAATCCTGAAAAAAGCAAAAAAGCAATCACACACAATTTATTTTGCGCAATATGCTACAATATTTAAAGATATGCATGCTATGTAACTTAAATCAGGTCCAAAAATACTAAATTTCACTTATGGTGCTAAATTTTACAGTCGTCCAAAAAAAGTTTTCCACTCCAAACATATTAGTAGCCAAACGAAATACGATCATTTATTTAAGAATGATGTATTTTTATATTTACTGAACATACGTAATGGTTTGTAACAGGATATTTAGTTTTTGATAATTTTTAAAATTTCAAGTTATTGCGCCATCTATGGAAATATTTTAGAATTATTTTTTTAATGTATTTCAAAAAAGCTTCAGATCAAGAGAAACATTTACTTGTATGTATATTTTTAATTATTTTAATTTTCATTGAATTTTAAAATGTGTCAAGAACGTCCGCCGCTACACACGATACCGACGGTATCACAGAGCTTTCAAAGATGCCCGGAACTGTAGCAGACCCGATCGTTGAAGATCTCACCTGAAAATCGTAAAAGCTAAATTCAATAAGTTTAGGACAACGATCAGCGTATTCTCTAGACGTTTAATACATAGGGCGATTCCGGCCTACCTTATGTTAATTACGTCAATCCCATGGATTTGCATTTATTATATTCTATGGGGAAAATTGTAGAGTATTTATATATTAAAAAAAAAATAAAAAACCTAAATATGTTTTAAACTAGTTTTTGCAGTATTTTGAGAGTTACCATTCTCGAAATCTCTTAAAAACACAAAATAAACTTAGGTCTGTTGTAAAACTTTTTTATTGTTTAAACATGCCCATTCACTAATTTTCATTTTTGTTCAACTTTTAGGAGAACAAAAAAATTAAATTATAATACAGATAAGAACGTTCTTACGTAACATATTTTAAGACATAAAGTTTACGATTTAGGTAAGACACAGAAATGTCAAAACGTTTTCTGTTAACCTAAATTCATATATATTACCCTCAATAATTGACATCTCATTTTAACAGCCGGGTGTGAATTGACATGTGAAATGTGGTCTGTTCATTCTGCAATCAGACATGGGATATGATATTTTGATTTGTAATGAAATTTTGGGAGACGTGTATTTTTTAAAAAATAATTTCATTATGATTACTTGATTATTACAATATATTTAATCTGCATAAAATGCTGTTGAACATCGACTGTAAAAATAATTCAAATCTTTTAATTCAGTGTCCATAGGGGTAAGATACATGTTTTGGATGCTCATTTACTTACTTTTATCATTACATTTTCTATTTATTTTCTATTAATATACACTGTAAAAAATTTGTAGCAAAGTATTCCGACATTCGACCGTTTTTATAGAAATTGTTTACATAATCTTAATTTAACGCTATTCTGACCAGGGTCAAAATACATACGGTTATGTAACCGTTTTCTATAAAAACGGTCGAATGACCGATGCAGTAACGTGCGTAAAATTACTAAAATTACTAACGTGTGCAAAATGTACAAAAAAGATGTGGGCTGGAAATGAATTAGACAATTTTGAGAAGGTAAAAAAATGTCCTTTTAATATCGCATTTACTAAAATCATATTCGTCAGATTTTAACCTAATTTGGTGTACTTAGTCCCTTGGAATTCTCATTCCATAAAAACCAGAAATTGGTATGACAAATATAATGCGAGCTGTATTAAAACCTAGTTAGTTAAGTTTTCAAAATATAAATTAGAGATACTATTATTTACTCTTGAAAAATCGTTTGGTAACATTCAACGGAAATTCATCTATTGTGTTGTTCATCGTGTTTTACTAAAATCTGTGTGAAGTTTCTGAGATCACATGATTTGTAATAATATTTCTGAAGAACTGCATTTTTAAAATTATTTTCATAGAATGCAATTATGTATCTTTTATTAATATGCCATTTAATATGCTTGAAATGATATAGCATATTGACTGAAAATATAAAGCTAAGTTGTTAATTTAGTTCCCTTAGGGAAATGATAAAACTTTTAAAGGGTCAGCTAATTTCATTTATTCTTACGTTTTACTTTTTTAATATTATTATAATATATGCATTATTAATATTTAATTAATATTACTAGAAAATTTTATTGATTTGAAGGAAAAAAATATTACTGACTCATCAGTGCTCTTGAAAATCTCTTAATATTTTGTTAAATTAATTATGTTGTGAATACTACAAATTACATTAAGATTTCATTTGCTGTTTTAATCTTATTACTTTTGTGTTCGCTAAATAGCTTATTGTCGGCGGATGCTGGAATTTCTGATATTTTATTAAGAACTATGTTAACTGGATAAGAAAGGAAATTTGCGTGCTTTGCTAACGCAGCACATTTAGGCTACTCAACATTTCAGTATGTATATTGCGTTTGAAGTCAACAGAAAGGCTTATTTATGGTTTACTTTATTAAAATAATAAAATAATAATTAAGTGCATATATCAAACGACTATTATATAAAAGTAACAAGTATATATAAAAAGCGCGCAAAAATGGGAAATCTGATATAAAACTATTCTGTAAAGCGGCGCAGATTCAAACCAATTGTTTAATGTTTTGTATATATAGAGTTCTTAATGAATTATTTACTTGTTAAAGACGCTACTCGTGTCACTAAAAATGAATGCACGTTTGTAAAACTGTCAGAGGTGATGTACACCGAGCAATTAAAAATATTTATAAGATTTGATCGAGAGCACATTGAGACAACCACCGTTGCGTTAGGATGCAGACACACATCCAATTGAATAAAAACGCTACTTGTGACACTAAAAATTAAATCACGTTTGTAAATAGTGTATATATTATGCAAGAATATATACACTATTTATGAACGTAATTAAGATTATTATACATTCGCAAGAAAAACAAAAGGAATCGAGTTTACGCCCGCACCAATGAAATAGGCCCGATAGCCCTTTGTAGGGTACTACTAAAAACAAATATGTCTTACAATCGAAAAAGAAAAAAAAAGATTTTTCTCTGAGGAGAAATAACTATGTTCGTGGTTCTAAAGAAGCAAGAAATTGAAAAAAAAAATCATTGACGTCTTGGACTACAGGCACAAGTAGATTTCGAAGACGCAGACCATGGGGTGCCTGTTTGTTGGGGAAGAAATTACCTCTTTGCCATGATGCGGTAGTTGGAACCGTCTGCTGCTAAAACTAACTTGTTTGTCGGCGGAGCCGGCAGGGATTTATTTGTTTTTTAATTTGTTTTTGCTACAAGGGTTGGTCCTATAAAACCTTGTCACTATAAAAGTTTTAGATAATATTAAGAGGATTTACAATAAATTTAAGAGAAATTGATATCGACGAAGTTATGAATTTTTTTCTTCTGAAACCGAAATCCCCCTCCCCCTTGGGGCCATTTTTAATGATATCGAAAATCTGTCATGCATAAATTTTCGGCCCTTTTCTTAGAAATAATAATACCTTTAAACGGATTCGATACGTATCATAATTAAGAAATTATGGCGTTTTTTTCTATTTTCACCAAAAGCCTTTCCTCCAAAATTGGTTCGATTTTGTCCATTAACGAACTTGACCTAGATTTTATGCCCCTTGATTTTATGTATCAGTTTGGAAGAGATTTAAGCAGAATTATTGAAGTTATCGTGTCCATAAAAAAGTGACTTAGATAGATAGATAAAGTTTTGAACTGGGGAGGGGGTGATTTTGGGTTCTGGGAATCATGATTGGCGTAGATCAGCAATTTTTTTTCAAAAATTCCAACTTAGGGGGGAATGTAATAAGTAGTATTTCTTACCTAATATGCCTACAAACATGTCTTAGAATCGAAAAAGGGCAAATGAATTTTCTCTGAGGAGTATTAATTATATTCGTGGTTCTAAAGGAGCAAGAAGTTTAAAAAACAAGATATCTTGCTATTGGGGATTATTTTTTTACCGTTTTCAGTTCAACAATGCATTTCTATTCTGTGATAATATAATTATGCCCTACAGTTTTCCAGAGCGTTATTCTATTGATAGATTGTAGATTTTAAGTAGTGTTACAGTGTTATTAAGCATAATTTTAATGTTACTCGAATATTAAATATAATTCCTTGAAATGTAAAATAGACACAATTTCTCAAATTATTTTAAAACAAGATTGTTAATAGTTTGGTAATCTGAATACGGATAATTTCTAATAATGATCGTCTTATTTAATTACACAAGTTATTATTTGAATAATAGGCGAATGTTTCTATTCAAATTTTCAAACCTCTGAATATCATATTACACCAGTAATTTTGATTTTTCCTTAAAAAGATACTAATTCCTTATAAATTTCATTAAATATTTTTAAAGCCTTTAGTGTTTTATTTTTTTTTTTTACAATTTAAGTATCACATTAAAGTAACATATATTTTAAATACTTTTAATATATAACAAATATCTTAATAATAATAATAATAATAATAATAATAATAATGATAATGATAATGATAATGATAATGATAATGATAATAGTAAAACTCTAACTACAAGAATGAAAAATTATAAAATATAAATATAAAACTTCTTTATCTCAAATTACATATATATTATTTTCACATTAATATTAATTAGTATTAATGATAAACACAATTTCAGGACTTTGCGGTGACAAATAAGTTCATATGCAGAGTGTAAGGTGAATAGTGTATTTAATTTAATTGTTAAAAAAGGATTAAAATAAACGAAAATTATTAAATATTGATAATATTTAGTGAAAATAAATATTTAGTATAAATATTTAATGTAAATTTAGTGTAAATAATTCGGTTTGAGAAGGTTATCGCATGGACGGTAACTTGGCATAATATATCACAGATTTCAGATTACAGAATTTTCTGTCAAAAATTGGCAGTCCCTTTTGAACGACTTCTAAAAGCCAATAGCTATATTATAAATGTATAACGAAGATGGCAATGAACTCACTCAATGACGGCTTTTACCTCACTTTAAATATTGCAAAATTACAATTTATAATGCACTTCGGAATGCAATGAGACCGATGCATTACAAATATGCTTAAATTACGTGTTCATTTCGAAAGTTTGTAACACTTCTAAAAAGATAAAAGCCCATTCAAATGGATTCTTGTAAAACGATAGTAATCATAATATAAAAAAGCATGTAAAATTTTACTGAGAAATAACGCATTCCGTTTAAACATATTTCTTGCATAATGAAGAAAATGTTAAATTCACTAGTAAATCGCATGTCTATTTCGATTTTTCATCTCAAGCAATTAAAAAAAAATAAGAAATAAAATAATAAAATGAAAGTGTGAGGATGCATTTTTTTTAAAAAAATGAAAAATCTAACAATATATAATATTAAAAAAATATTTAAAAAGTGTCATTTACATTTTGATTACGGGATAACGTCAAACATTTAAGTTATTTACACTTCCATTACGTGCAAGGATAAGAGACTATTACTTACCCATCACACACAGTATAGGGTAACTCTTGCAATCGTTTTAAAAATCGAAAAAAAAACTTTTTGACGGATTTACACGTTTCAGACACTGGAGATTCCTAAAAACATATTTTTTGAAAAAAAAATTGCCGTCCGTCTATGTGTCTGTAAACACTCTGTCTCCCGAACAAATTGAGATAGAGACTTGAAATTTGGTATGTACTTAGTATGTAATAATGAGAAGAAGCTTATTGAATTTCAGTAAGCTCGATTATCCGGAACTTTTTTTTTTGGATTCTCGAAATATTCGTTCTGATAAAAGGTAAATAAAAATTTTAGAAATACATGTTCATGAGAAATCGAAAAGTGTGGCAAATAGGATTACAGATATCTCGGCAACTCATTATCCGATCGACTTCATTTTTTATGCAAAATTTATATTTTTTTATTGTCTTTTATATTCACTCCTTAAAATAAACAATTTGAATCTTTCTTGAAAGTCAAATTTTGGTGGCAAACGCGTCTTTTAATATAAGCTCACAAGTACAGACATTAATTACAATAAAGCGAATAATATAATTAAAAACAAATCCAATAAAAATCGTGTAACAAGACATGCTTTCCTGTCCTCTTCCAAAATAAAGATTGTATTTTCGTTACACTTTATAGTATCGTAAAGGAAAACTTAAAAAAATATATATATATTTCTATTGCTTCTCAACTTTTAATATATTTTTTTAAGATCTAGAGATTGAGTGGAATATATAAGTTATGAAAATTGAGAAAATTCAGCTATATGGAACTATAAAAGGAAGGTTAGAAATCAATCTTTTTCTTTTGAAGTACAACACTATTTTGCTTCTATTAAGTGACTGTTTTTTTTTAGCAAATTTCTCCAAACTTTTTCATTTAGACTTCGAAGATGCTTTGTCACTGAGTAAAAAAATATTATAGAACAGATAATGTATAATTTTCAGGTATTAAATTGTAGAAATATAAATTTTTGAAGAACAAGGAATATAATTTACATGAAAGCAATGTAAAAAGATGTCATACCTATAGTAGAAATAAAATTAAAAATTAGGAAAAAATTCAAATATATAGAATTATTTATACAGAATATTATAAAAAACATGCAGCTAAAGTAAATTTACGTATGATAAGTTTTACATAAATAGTTTAAACAGTTGCAACTATATGTGTGGGAAACTATAGATACTAATTTATCTTGATTCGCAAAGCTCTTAAAAAATTTCTCACTACCCTAGCTTAAAAAGCTCTAACTACGTACTCCATTTCTTTTAGCAGAGCAGAATAAGTATTCTACTGTTGGGAAGAGATTGGCGGGGTTTCGCCAAGTGCTGAAACAGACTGAGAACTCATCGAAAAACCATTCATTTCTGATAGTAAAAAAGAAAGAAGAAACCATATTAGATCTTGAATTTTATACAGACGTAGAAAATAATTTTTAAGAATGAATAACTTAACGTTTGGATGTGACTTGATTACAGTCTATAAAGTTAACCGTTTGGTTACGAAAGCAGACGTATGCCTCACAGAGAAACATCTTGAATTATATTTATACTTTTGTAAAACGCCCGCCATTCGCTCATACTAGGAAATTTTCAAAGGAAATCTACGAGCAAGTAAAATGTTTTCAAACTGTGATATGACTGAATATAAAAACTAGTCGTTGGGGGCAACCGTAATACTTACCCATCATGGATATGCATAAAATAAAATATGAAAATAAAACATGTGTAAATTATTTATAAAATACATTGCAATTCGAATAAAATCGTGGCTTGATAACATCATAAACTTTAAATGCTCTATTAGTGAGTTGCATAAAAGAAACATCCATATAACTCCAAAAATGATAATCATATTAACTAACGGTTTACTGCTTCGGATTAAGCGTCTTGTTACTAATTAAAATATATCTTTGAATTGAAATTTGAATGAAATACAGGGTCATGAGAAATCGAAGATTTTTTTAAATCAGCATTTCAAATATTACGTTTTAAAAATAAAGAAATATTTATTTTTTTAGAATACATTTAAATCGTTTAGTATATATTTAGAATTCACTTTCTGAAAAACAAACAACATAATGCAATAATCTGTAATAAACAACAATATTTAGTTTTTAAGTTCTATAATGTATTCTTTATATATTTAAATAGATCCAAATTAGCGCAAATCTTTCTTTATCCAATTGGGATCGAAGAATTATGCAAATTAATCTAGAGAACAATTAATAAATTGCTTTTGAGTTCAATTTATTTCCTCGTAATGTCTTTTAAAAGAATAGAAATATTATTTCGGAATACAAAATTCTTTGCAAAACGACAATTATCATACTAAGTTAAAGATGGATTATAGAATAATTAAAATATTTAGATATTTAAAGATAAATTTTGAAAAAGTTGAGATTTGTTTAGTTCCTTATTGACATAAAAAAATGAAGGTTCTTGTTGAAAATACTTATGTTTTCAAATTATCTTTTATTAAATAGAAAATAAAACGAAATATTTTGCAACTGCCATAGACAGAATTAATTTTTATACATTAGATTTTAAATCCAAACAAATTAAGAAAAATACAAATTAACTGTAAATATTCTGACAATAAATATCTCGTATCCAATAGAGTTACATCGTCATCGGTTTATTATTCTGTGTTGGGGAGGGGGGGAGAAGACAATGAATAGTTTTTTTTTCTGTTTTTATAGTAGAACTTTAAAGGTATAACGTAACATTGTTTTCAAAATTTTGCAAATAATGTTTGTCATATTTTTCATAGAATTTTTGTTTATAGACTTTTGTTTTCAAGTAAATGACAAATTGAAAATCGATACCCTAATCTGACACAATAATTCGTTTCTAAAGTACATCTTAATTCCAGGTGCAAAATTTAGAGTAATTCGGATCAGAAGTTTAGGGTTTATGCAGATATTTAAATTTTCAGATCAAAATATTAAATTTATGTTTGATATTATCAATGATATTTCTTTAAACATTAATTTTTATTGTAATTATTGGGGATGATTTTTCTAACATTTCATTTTTATTGCATTGTTAAAAACTGTATATATGGAACATAAATTGGAGAAAATAAAATAAGGATTGTAATCTAAAAGTACTTTACAACATCTAGAAGGAAATATCTCGATACTTTTTATAGTGAAATAGAAGTTTACAGCAGGTTCTGCTAAGTATATATTTTTTAGTTATGTTTAAAAAATCTTCGCTTTATTTCAAAAGCTTTCACATTAACTTTAAAACAAAAAGATACGTGTAAAATAAATACAGAAGCTATGTGCAATATGAAGTACTTGAGCGATATTTAAGACTTTTTTTAATCATAGATAATGTTTTTTATAGTATTTTAAAATATTTATCCAATTTCAACTATTTGCACAGAATTTAAGTGAACTAGTGCCAACGAATGTATGCTTGCTTATAAATTATATTATTATTATTATTATTATTATTATTATTATTGCTATTGTTACTATTATTACTATTTTTATTACTATTATTACTATTATTATTATTATTACTATTATTTTTATTTTCATTACTATTATTATTGTTATTACTATTTAATATTATAACGGCATTCGCGATTTATAGAATGCATTTGACATCTTCAGGGTGTTCTAAAAATCAATACTATGCTGGATAATAAATATAATTCCAGGAATGATCAGTAGATTGTGGAAGGGTTGGCTTATTTTTTCAAGAAAATAAATATGTAATCACTCTATTATAAACAGACAAAAAAAAATAAGTTTGTAAGTGCATAATAGTAGAATAGATATAAATCATTCATACATAGTAGACATGAGAATGGCTCAGAGGCTTTGTGGACCTCTGAGATTAAGTATTTCAGAGACTTTGCTCGGGCTCTACCCGACCCGAAACGGACTCGGGTAGACATTTTTTCAATTAAGTATTGAAAAAAAGATTAAAAGAACTTGTTATTTGAGAGACAAGACTGTATTCTAATATACATAACGTGTTTTATAATCCTTAACAATCAGTCTCAAAAAAGGGAAATTATTTTTTTATTGATGTGATAGAAAGAGAAATATTCTATCTGATACTGGTACTTATGCACGTTCAGTTTTAGTAATGTAAAGAAGCTGTGGGGCATCCTTTGTCTACCTTTGCTTTCTGTTTGAAAACACTTTCTAGAATAATTTGAAAACAGGACTATTTTTTTTTCTGCCATAGTTGTGCAATAATATTTTAAAATAATAAGAATTGTTATTTTTTAATATTTTTGAAAGTGGCTGGTTATAAAGAAAAAATTAACTATTTTAAACAGATATTCAGAGGCACAAAAATCAGGCAACGTTGTCATGAGGGAGTATTTAGGATTTATACTTATTTATATGTAATAATAAATTTGTAAATGGGTAATCTTGAAACATATGTAAAATGTTATTAGCAATTATTTTCTACTGTATATTTTCAGAAGCTTACTCTGATGACACAGATTTATTCTATTTTGAGAAGGCCTGAATTTCATATTCTTGGTCTAGGTCTCCAAAAAAGAATCCGAATGCCAATCAAATGCACAGCACGTTAAAAGCAACTTCTAGCTGAAAAATAAATTATTTTTTTAATTAGACACTGATAAAATATAACTTCATCAGATTTCTTTTTTAAAAAAGAAATCATTATATTGCCAAAAGGGGACAAGTTTATCTATACAAAGAGTAGTTAAAATTTGTTTTGCGCTATGCACATTTACGTAAAATAGTGATACAAAATTTTCGTATAGTATATCAAATTACAAACTATCACAAGTTCGTGAAAAGGTCAAGATTCATTTTTATTATATTTTATATGTTATATTATTTGTTATTATATTTATTTTATATATTTATATTATATTTTATATATATTAAATAAATATATTAAAAAATATTTAAAAAAATGTATAATATATATATAATATCATATTTAATGATAAAAATTGGAAGATTTAAAAACCATTAAATAAATGTTTCACACGTTTTAAGATGGAAGGTAAACTTGTGTAAAAATGGATATAATGTGTAAAATAAATATCACAAGAAACTTTTAGAAAGAATAAAAACGGTGTTTAAAAAAATTAATTATTGTGTTGACAAATATAACTTGGAATTTTGTACATGGAAGTAGATTAGGTAATTGAATAAATAGTATTACAAATAACATTAAATTAATTTCTGATAGAAACCCACTTTTTAAGCATGATAAAGAAATAATAATTAATGAGTACTAAAATAAAAGATTTTCACTTATAGTAAGAATCTTGTAAAATGTGACTAAATACTGACATTACATCAGAAAAATCTACGATATCAGTGAAGATTTTGTTTGTACAGCTTATCATTACTAACCGCGGAGATAGAAATTAGAAATATGCACTTCATGGTACGTATCGATGATTTTCAGCTAAATTATAAACATTTCACAGAATGTGAAGTATAATTATTACCGACAAGACATTCAAAGCAGCTTATTCTTCAATTTTTAAATGGAACCGGTATCAATGCTCTGTAGATTACACATTACTGAGTATAAATTTATATTTGTGAAATGTTTTCAGTTTTCTAAAGATTGAGTGGGATTATTGAGTGATGTTACTTAATTTTTAGGGTTCCGTATTTAAAAAGTAAAAACGGAACCATTATAAGCTCACTCCTGTGTCTGTCCGTCCGTCTGTCACAGCCCTTTTTCTCGTAAACAACCAGACGTTGAAAGTTCAAACTTGGGAATGTTATAAAGCCTTTTTACCCACATATTTTACAGATTATTAGCCATTCACAAATATGTTTAGGAAAAATTTAGTGGGCTAATTAAGTTACTTGAAAAAAAAAACATTTCTTTTTGTAGATCGTGGGGTATCGTGTGAAATATCTCGTAATACCGAACTCAATATAATTTAGGTATTATATTTTCAGAGATATCGTCGAAAATGGACTGCAAAAATATGTCCACCACCTCTATACCCGAATGTACTGAAAATAAAAGTATGAAAAAATTAGGGGTAGTATGAGTTTATTTAAACCTTGAAGATAAAACTATTGCGATGTTCCTAGGCAACATAGTCTTTGAGAAAAACGCATTTTCCCGTTACACTCAAAGTTTACTTTTCGGGAAGAGAGCGAGTTGACGGGCGCTCGAGGTATGTACCAACGCAGAATCATCCGAGGATATTTCGTAATGATTTTCGAAATACAAAATGTCGGTAATTAGCTGAGATATTAATTATATTACTTGGAAAGAAAAAATTAATTAAATATAGTGAGTTCAAAAATATATTTGTTTTAATTTTAAATATTATATTTTCAGATATATCGTCGAATGTTTACTGGAAAAATAGTTCTAGATTTTGTAAGTAATTTGTTTTCATTGTTAGGTAGAAAATGTTTCAGAGATAGTTTTATTATATTGCACATTGCTCTATCATTCTTTATCAAATACTAATGTAAATGTTCAACTTAAATAGTTGATTCTTAAGAGCTCACATTTTGTCTGCATAATAGAAAATGTAATAGCGCAAAGGCATTCGTATTATTTTCAGCAATGCAAAGGACATTCCAGGTATAGGTTATTATTCCTTTAAGGCACAAGGTCAAATTCACCTATATATTTCTTTTGATTCATGGTTCATTTGGAGGAACCGTCCAGCTTAGTGGTCGAAGGCAGCTAGTATGCTAAAAAACCATTTATATAATTATCAATGCTATATATAATATTTTTCGGTACATCATTTATACTCTAAAAATGTCTCGTTTTTCTGAAAAAGTTACTATAGATATCTATGACATTAACTTTAAACTGAAAATGAAACTTAGAAAATCTTGAAATGGGATTTAATAAATTCCTTTAGAACTAGTAGCTACCATACGAATACAAATTTCGTGGTATGTATTGGTTATTTTATCTAAAATATAAACATTTCTGAGGGTATAAAGTATAAATGTTTGCGGGAAGCAATTAAGAGCAATTAAATTCATTAAGAACGTTAGTGTTTTCTAGATTGTAATTTACGGAACTTAGGTTTACCTTATGTGAATTTGTTTCATTTTTCGCATAGAAAGAGTGAAATTGTTACCTATTTCCCTATATTTATAGTGTTCAACAGGTACTGTCCCGTAAAGTTTTGGTTAAAACTAGGGAATTGTCCGCATGGCCCTGTCGCCGGGACAAGGTCTTAAAGGATTGACTGAACTTATGACAAGCTTATAGTTTTATTAAATTTCATGTAATTCCTCAAGAAATAATCCTGTAGCACAATTTATATAAAACAACGTATATTATTATATTACAGGAATGTGTAATTTAGACTACAAGCGGAGTCCGGTGTTTATAATTAAATTGAAAACTCTGGCATTTTTTTTCAAAGATACCAAACATAAAAACCTTGAACATTTTTGTAAATAATGGCTACATTTTTCTTTGTATTAAGATGTAGTAAAAATGCACCTCTATCTCGGTCTCTCTCTTGTTTATCCCGCGTGACATATTTTATATTACTTCAGTCTTGAAGTGGTTCTGATACATTATATGACATTAAGTGTACTTGTATCGCCTAGATCGACAATTCTGATCACGCCACTTGTCCCAGATGAACTTTGAAAAATGCGATTCGGTAAAACACGCAGTGTTGAATAATACATATAACGGAGAAATTGTGGCAAGGAAAATAAATTACTATTTGAAGCTGATAAAATCGTTCTTCATTATCAAGCATGTTACGATAATGGGTAAAGAAAATCGCAGTTGCTGCACTTCTGATTGAAAGATAGTGTTAATAAAATATATTCAATTGTTAATTTCTTTGATGATAAATCGGCTTATGAAGTAATGTTTTCGTAGCTTTTATTTTTAAATTCGTTATAGTCATCATTATGAGGAAAATGTTGAATTGAATTAAATTATTTCTTAGTCAGAGAGGGGCTTGAATGAAAAATTCATAAAAATATTTACATATTATGCCAGAAATAGGCTACATCACAGTGCTGTAATAGGATATAAAATGTTTATATAATTATCAATGCTTCGTATAATATTTTAGGAACCTCATTTATACTTTAACAGATGTCATGTTTTCTGAAGATATCCATTACAAGAATTAGAAAAATAATGATGGTAACAAAATCTTGAAAATGGGATTTAATAAAGATATTCAGCCATTCTATTATGTTAGAACAGGTGGCTGCAGTTGTTCTATCATCATTATAATGGATAGACTAACCATTTTTGACAGAACTAGTTTTTCACCCAAGTAAAATATATCTATTAAATTTTTGTTACAAACTCTTTAAAACAAAGACTTAACAGTTCGCGTTCCCTTTATTACAGGGACATTCTGTTCGATAATAAACTACCACGCAATAAACTGGCATGTATATCATATTTTTATTTTTGCATTACTTTTAACGTTTATGATAGAAAATGTGTATATTATTGTGTGAGAATCATTTTTTCTTATATAATCTAAATGACATCGATAAAAAATAAAATAAGGACTTTTGAATAACATTTTCAGTAACAATATACTTATTTACTACATTCCTATAAATTTAATTGTGCAGTAAAGAGTTATTTAAATTATGAAACCATATGTTTATATTAAAAGTAAAAACAGTCTTGAAAGTAACAATAAGGGTTTTTATTTAAGGTTATGGCATACAAAAATGACTATAACTTAAATTACTTAAAGAAAAAAAACCCTCATTCACTTAGACTTTTAAAATGCAGAAATTAATATCATACTATAAAATTTTGCAAATATTAAGTCACTGTTTATATAATCAAACTGCCAAATTAATGATATTTACTCTTATACAAAATACGTGAGAAATGCATAAAAGAAATTTTTTGTAATCAATCAATTTGAATAATTTCCATTTTTGAAAAACAAAATTGAAACTTTTTTTTTTCATTATTTTATTAGCAATATATTCATATTATATTTCAACAAATTGCAAATACTTCGGAATGAAATAAAAAAAAGTGCATATATAAATTTAAAAAAAAACAACGTTTTTAATCGTTTAGTATATTTTATAAAATAAAATTTCAAGTGCTACGCCATTGCTTGTTCTTCAGTATATTATATTATTTTTAGTTTCCTACATGAATAATTGAGTAATTATGCAAATTATGTATTAAAATAACTTTTAAAATTTCGTTCAGTATTTAGAGTAATGTTCTCCTTTTTCATAAGGCTTTAATGATTAATGACTGAGAAATACCGGAATGGAGAAATTTTACTCCCTTAAAAAATAATTAGGCATTAAAAAATATAAGTTAAATTTATTTCAAAATGTGAAATATTTCATTTAATTATGCAGCGTAAGATAGAGTTCTCAAAAAGTTTAATACTTAAGCTGGATTTGCTGTTTTTTCAATGTAAGTTTTTCTGAAGCATACATAATTAATTCTATTTCCGTGTTTTAAGATGGATGAGAAAACATTTTAAATATAACTAAAATATATCTGCCATTAACGCTGGAATAAATGTAAACTATTCTGAAAACAGTCCTTTTAGAGCATCTCCTGACATTTTAATTAAAACGTATTTTAAAACAATTTTATAAATTGTATGAAGAAAACGTTTCTGATTTAACCAAATCCTTTTAAATGAGCATCAAGTAACAATACATTTTTATATGATTTTAGTAATATGTTTTTCTTATTCGTAATTACGCTAAACTCCAAATAATAAAAAACAATTAAAATGGGTATTTTTATTTTTATTTTAATTTATTTATTTATTCATTTTATTTTATTATTATTTAATTATTTTATTTATTTATTTTTGTTTTTATTTATTTTTTTTGTTGCTGTTGCGGGGTGTATTTGAATATTTAGAAATTCACAAACACGAGATGGAACACATTCATATGGTGAAAATGAAAGATTAAATTGAAATTTTATTCGGGATACAAAAAGCAAAACCTATAAATTAATTTTGGAAAATTTTAAGGAGAATGTGACCCATGGACTCATGTCGTTAATAGATTTTTATTTTATTTATTTATTTTTTTTTTTGTGTGTGTGTGTAACTTTTTAAAAGCGACAAAAGTTAATTTCACACATTTTGGAAAATGCGTAAATCGATCCCTGCATGAAAGCATTCATTTATGGCACATTTATGTTATTTTGAATGCATACATAAACTAATGAACTAAAAAGATTCTAGTTCATTTTGTTCATTGTTACAACATAATAAGTTTGAAAAAATGAGGTTCTATCTAAACTATTTTTGGAGAAATCGTGCGCGCAAGTTTGAAAATCATTGTTGTGAATTAAACGCATTTAAAGTTTTCACTCTCCATTCAAAAACAAAGAATGGCGATGGCGTTTTACTTTATATCTTCGTCAACAATTATCGCCTCTGAAAAACATTGGTACCTATCTACTCAGAATAAAATACACTATTTACTGACATCAAAACCTTGAAATTGAAATTTTAACCATTTTAAAGGTGATCTGTCCCCATAAATGAATGCGTGAAAGCATGGAAGTTATGCATTTTCCAGAACATATACAACATAATATAAATATGCCATAAATGAATGCGTGCAAGGATGGATCGATTTAAGCATTTTCCAGAATGTGTAAAATTTACTTTTCTCGCTTTTAAAAGTTACACTAAAAATCTATCTTTTTTTCTATTAATGAAATGTGTCCATGGGTCACAATCTCTTTAAAATTTTCCAAAATTAATTTTCTCATAAAAGTATTTTCTCTCACATGGTGAGTAAAATGTTTTGCCCTGATTATAAATATTTATTTTGCGAAAAGTATTACAATTAGACATATGGTTGTTTGAATACATTATAAGTACTGTTGTAAAGTTTTTAATAAGACCATATCATTAAATTTCAACGTGTGTATCCTTGGTAGCACCATGGCCTTCACGCTCTCTCGACATTACTCCTCTTGATGTTTTAGGTAGATTTCATTACAAAAAGCTACCTATTGCAGCCGTTCGGAGGAAAGCAATTCCAAAAAATTTGGTATATATATATATATATATATATATATATATATATATATATATATATAACATTTGTCATGCTGTAACTCTCTTATTTATGAACTGATTTGGATATGACTGAGGTATAGAACATACCAAGGTTTCGACCGAGTTCGTTGGTCAGCTTCATCCGCCATCTTGTTTCAAATGGCGGCCAATTAATTTTTTTTTAGTTCAAAAATATGTACAAAAAATATATATATAAATTGAAAACGCTGTTTCCGTTAAGTGTTAGATCACGATACAGGGATTCTGGAATATTTTTTGTTTTGACTATATCTTAACAAATGACTGAGATGTAGTAGTTTGAATTTTTGGGTGGCTGAGATTTTGAAACAATCTGATATTTGTTATGCTGTAATTCTCGTATTTATGAACCGATATGCATATGACTGATCATATGACAGAACATACCAAGATCTCGACCGAGATCGTTGACCAGCTTCATGCGCCATCTTGTTTCAAAATGGCAGCCAATTAAAATTTTTATTATTTTTTTTAAATTATAAAATATGTACTAAAAATATAAATTGAAAAAGCTGTTTCCGTTAAGTATTAGATCGCGATACAGGGATTCTGGATTTTTTTTTTATTTTGCTTAATCTTAAAAAAATGGCTTAGATATGGCAGTGGAGTGAAATTCTAGGGTGGCTGATATTTTAAAATAATTAGATTTTTGTTATGCTGTAACTCTGATGCTGAAATTGGTATTCAAATTAAGCATTAATGAAAACCAGGATTGAATATTTTACAATCGTGTTCCAAGCATTTTAGCTTTGGGTGTTTGAGTAAAATAAAGTTGAATTTTTAAAAATATCCATTATGAAAGCTACCTTTTCGTCCCGGTACAGGCCGGAAGGACTTTTTCTTTTGCAGCTATATCAAGAACAGAATATTTGACGCAGCACTTGCTCACGTTAAAGAACTGAAGACTACGATAAAAGATGCTGTGATTAATACAGGGTGTCCCAAAACTCTCCGTACAACTTCAACAATTTATTACAAAAAAATAATAATAGGCCTACAGGAAAAATAATTACAGCAGTACATAGAGTAACTTAAAACAATTTTTCTTCTACCTTAGTATGCTTGTACATGAGATCCTTTCGTTGCACGAAGAATATCAAGTCGATATTCCAATTCCATCCACGTGCGTTTCAGCATGCTAACATCAACAGTAGTTACAAATGTTTGATGAAATCCGAACAAAATTTAATAGTCTCATGGAATTGAAACAAAAGATCAAAACAGCAGTAGGTACTGCTGATGTTAGCATGCTAAAACGTTCGTGGATTGAATTGGAATATCGTCTTGATATTCTTCGTCCTACGAAACGATCTCATGTTGAAATTTACTAAGGCAGTAGAAAAAAAAAATTAAGTTACGCTATGTACTGTTGTAATTATTTTTGCTGTAGGTTTATTATTTTTTGTAATAATTTTTTGAAGTTGTACGGAGACTTTTGGGACACCCTATATTACAGACGAGATATTAGGGAACACTTGGCCAGAACTAGGATTCAACGTTGACGTTGTCCGAGCTATCACGGTAACACACGTTGAAATTTCATGAAGTAAGTGGTCTTATTAAAATTTTATAACAGTACTTACAATGTATCCAAACAACTATACGTCTAATTATAAAAGTTTTCGGAAAATAAAATATATATATTTATATTTATTTTCAGGGAAAGACTTGTGCTGAACTTGTATTTGAACAGATTATTTTCCTATATAATTCTAAAATAAACCACAAAAATCCAAAATACATAAAGAATTTAAATCACTAATTGTAATCATATGCATCCGCTTATATTTCATAAAAGTACTCAAAATTTTATGCTCAAAGAGAATATTTAAAATTTTGTGAAACTTTCAACTAAATTACAATAAGTCTCATTAATATTGTATTTATTCATTTGTAAATATATATAGCATAGAAGTATAAATCACATTTACAGGTTATAAGAAAAGGTGCTTAAATATAATATGTTATTTTTTTTTTATAAAACATGCAGATTGGGGAATGATCCATTTGAAGCCGATTAAGTTTAACAGTATTCTATCCATTGAATAACAATGTTATCGAAACTATCCTTATCAATATATCTGTAACACTTTGAAATATCAGAAGAAGTATTACGTACTATATAATGAAATTTAACTTAAAATAAGTCAATTTGAATTTTTCTTTATCTCTTGCAAGACAAATAAGGAAAATGAAACTTTAATTGAATACAAATGCATATACTTTGTAAATCATTCGCATTGAAGTAAAGCAGTATCGAGTTTCCAAAATTCAAACATTGCAATATTTGATCAAATGGGAAAATTGCTCAAAGGGATTTTCTTTTCCAAAGCGTCCTTCGAAAAATGTCTGCTTTGATATTAAATAAACGTGAACAAATTATTCACAAAACTTTGTAAATTAAGTTCATGGAATTCAAATTCATATTTAAACAAAGGAAATTGCACAGATTGAAAAATTTTTATATAAAGCAGTTATGTGTTAAAGCTCAACTCTTACATTAAAAGTTCCTATAATTTTCAAAACTTAATTTAGAACAATGATAGCAATTTTAATACATTTTGATGAAACTTTTGTTTAAGAATATATTTGTAAATATTTTTGCTTTAGAAATATTTATATGCATTAAAATTTAAAATAATGCTATGTGTGAAAATATAAATCTCGAAAGATATAAAATAATTAAGAATAATGCTTGGAAGAGCACTTTATTAAATGTCTTAAATTGTTGCAATATGAATAAATGCATGTTTCATTTATAAATTAGCATTCATTTTGAAATTTCATTTAAATTTATAGTAAAAAATACTTGCTATAAATACTCAACCTTTATCGATAATTCAAGTTCAAATTTCAGTAAACAATTTGTCTTGCATGTCGTTAATTTTAAAGAACGTTTCATAAAATGTTTGTAAATACTGAACTTGTGTGAATATTATAAACAGAAAACATGCAAATGTGTGTCAACGTTCAAATAAAACGATTATATATCAATGTACTGGGTGATTATAATTAAAGTTTACGTTTCAAAACGCTCTAAAAAACGAACCACTGATTAGAATGACGTCAAAATTCAACGGCGTATTATTAAAGGGGGAAAGAATATGAATAAAAAAATAGTTCAAAATTTTAGCGACAGATGGCGCTATAAGCGTCATAATTTCGGGAAACAGCATGTTCCACAACCGATGGAAGTGTCACCGGGGTCATGTTCAGAATGTGTTGGGCAATACGTGTCTTCAATTCAGCTACGTTGGTAATCGGAGTACTGAACACAACATCTTTCAGATAACCCCACAGCCAGAAATCACACGGATTAAGATCAGGTGATCGGGCCGGCCAGGCTGTAGGGAAATGACGACTGATAATTCTAGCATTTCCGAAATGCCGCCTCAACAACTGCTTCACTCGATTTGCAATGTGCGGAGAAGCGCCATCTTGCATAAAAATGATACTATTCAGACATCCACGCTGTTTCAGAGCTGGAATGACGCCATTACGCAAAAGAGACTCATAGCGCTGACCATTGACTGTAACGGTAACAAGACCGAAAGCACTCGTCTCCTCGAAAGAATATGGCCCTACGATAAATGATGCCGTAAATCCGCACCACGCAGTGACCTTTGCAGAATGAAGTGGTACTCTGGGTTCGTTGCAAATGGATTTTCTGTTGCCCATATTCGGCAATTCTGTGTATTGACATATCCCGTCAGATGGAAATGGGCTTCGTCTATCCACAGAATTTTCCACGGCCAATCATTGTACACTTCCATGCGAGGAAGAAATTCCAAAGCAAAACCCTCTCTTGCTGGCAGGTCAGAAGGAAACAACTCCTGCACATGGCAAATTTTGTACGGATAGCATTGCAGGATGTTTCGTAGAATGTTATGCACCGTGCTCACAGGCATGTCCAATGTTCGGGCAATTCTCCGTGCACTGCACGGTTGCACACCACCGCTCAACTCCTTCTGAACTGCTATAGCCACTTCTTCAACTACCGCCGAATCACATATTTTCCTTCCTCTACCAGATTGCACATCAAACGAACCTGTATTTTCGAATTTTTTCATCATTTTCACCAGACCCATGACAGTCATCTGTCCAACACCTTTTATCATATCTTCTATCATACTTGAGGGTCCTGAACTTTGACAAAACTACTGGTGCAGAATCACCGTTCTTGTAATAAAGCTTTACAATCAGAGCGCGGTCCTTCATTTAGACACTCATGGCGAACGTCTGAGACGCGAAATGAGGAAACGCCGTTTACTAAACGCTTTTATAATACCTGAAATGGCCGTGCGCATGCCAGGTATTTTAATTTATATCTTCTGACGCTTACGGCGACATCTGCCACTAAAATTTGGAACTATTTTTTTTGGTTCATGTTCTTTCTCCCTTCTTCAATAATACGCCGCTCAATTTTTACGCTCAACTAAAGACGCTCAATTCTTATTCTTTGAATTTAATTGCTCAATTCTAATCAGTGGTTCGTTTTTTAGAGCGTTTTGAAACTTAAACTTTAATTATAATCACCCTGTATATTCCAAAATACATTGAAAATAATATGTCGAATGATTTTTATATTGGATGTATATATTTTTATATGGGGCATAATTTAGTAAACAAAATATTTGTGTGCAATTAAACTAAAGTAATAATAATAATAATAATAATAATAATAATAATAATAATAATGATAACATGTGATTTTGCTACAATGATTTTGTTGGATGTAGTGAAAGTTTATTTTTAAGGGCGTTCGTAATTATATAAATACGTAGGATCTATAGCCGTCGTCTGGTCTGTCAGTCTGTCCGTACCTCGGCATATAAAAGCGCAAAAACTACCCAACTGAATGGTTTCAAACTTAATATGTACAATCCTTTCAAAAGTTTGGAGAGTCATTTCAAATTTTATGAAAATCGAATGAAAACTTAAAAAGATATTAATAAAAGTTTTATTTATTCTATTAAATCCTATCATACGTAATCTATATACTAAAAGCGCAAATCATGTGACTGAGGAAATACTGGCTAACCATATCTTTTCCATATGCCAAGCGGCCCTTTTTATCAAAAAAAATTTTTTTTTAATAAAATTGCCTACAAGTTACATTTTTAGAAAGATCGTTTTAAAAAAATTGCTCGCTTGAAAGATGAGTTACACTCAGAAATGTATACATTCTGAGATAACTACAGTGAAAATTAAGCTAACAGCCGAATATCTGAATCCATTAAATAAATAAACAAAATATTTAATTATCGTGAATCAGAGAAATATTAAACCATGCAGGTAATCATTCGCAAAGCAAGATCTCCATGGAGAATTTTACTGTCTGGTATCGAAAAAAAAAAAATCCGCATCTGTAAACGTGGCATCCTCATTTCGCTCATAGCAGACGATATAATTTATTTCACTGAAATAATAACGATGATTTTTTTACATTGTAAAACTAGCTATTGCACGAAACGAACGCACCTCATTTGTCACGTTTAATGTACAATTTCCAACTTGTTTCTTTTTACTTTATTATTGCCATTTCTTATACAAAATTTTAGTAAAAAAATTTTAATACTACTTTAATGGTTATCTTCGTTTATTTACTTTGAATATCGACAAAGTTAATTAATATTATAAACAGAGACTTTTTCAATTACTCTAAAGTTATTTAGTTATGAAGATTATATAATAATGTTATTTATGAGAATTATTTACAAATAATGTTACTTTTCCTGAATTAGATTTTTTTTTTAATTGAAAATTAGTAAAACATTGAAAATAAAATAAATTGTGATAAATAACTACCATGAATCATGAAAGTACTCAAGATATTATGTTAATTCACAACTTATGGTTTAAATTATTATGGTGAAATACTTATTCTTGGGCTTTAGATTGATTCATGTTGAAGATATTTTACGCTCTCACTTTTTACATGTATACCAATATATTAATTCTAAAAAGTTTTAAATTGTTCCACAAATAGTAACCGTGGATACTTCTTTTTAATTTAGTATTGCTATTTCTATATATAAACTCGCAGATATTAAATATCAACAGATACTTGCATACAAGCTGGCGCGTTTATTTTGCGATATTTGATCAGTTTTTACTGTATTTTACTTTCATGGAAAAAATGAGATGATATTCTGGACTGACAAACGTTGTTTCCAGATATTTTTATTCTTAATTTTTCTGTCGATGTTTAAACCTGTATCTAAACTAGTCGGATGTCCCAATCATAAAACTTTCTTCTATCTCACACAGGTTTCGCATACACTAAAAGAATCACCACCCATTTATATCAAGTTCTAACTGAATCTAAAGTTTTAATAAATTCCGTGCCTTAGTGCTTGAGATATGACTATTAATAATATCGTGTAAATCCTGCAAAATACAGCATAGCAGCACCACCGGTTGGGAGATTTAGACCGAAACCTAATCAACAAAAACTTATGTCAATGTCTAACAGAATCTGAAGTTTGATGAAAATCTGTCCATTACTTCTTGAGATATAGTTATCGTGATAATAATGAAAAAAGTAGCATAGCAGTGCCACCTGTTGGGCTATTTACACCAAAACGTAAGCAGTATCTATTTATGTCATTGTCTAACAGAATCTGAAGTTTTATGAAATCCCGTGCAATAGTTCTTAAGATATAGCTATCGAAAAATAACGAATAAAGGGGTATAGCTGGAGCTGCGCCACCTGTTGGTATATCTACACAAAAACGTAATCATCGTCTATTTATGTCAAGGTCTAACTAAATTCGAAGTTTAATGAAAATGAGTGCATTAGTTCTTGAGATAGAGATATTGCGGAAATCGTGAAAAATGCAGCATAGCAGCGCCACCTGTTGGGCTATTTTCACTAAAAACTAATTAGCACCGATTTATATCAGGGACTAACTGAATATAAAGTTTTATTAAATTTCATGCATTAGTTCTTGAGGTAGAATGCCAACAATTTTTTGTCACATACAGACAGACAGATTCACAGACTCACAGACAGATATTTTCTAAAAACAGTCAAATCGTGTTCATGACCTTCTAAAACGTATAAATCCGTCGAAAACCGGAAGTCAAAAAATTGCATGAATCCAATACTTTCTTCTTGTAAAGATAGAAGAAAGTTAAAATATTACACTACAGCGCGAAGTCCTCGCGTGTGTCCATTGGTATTTTATTAATAATACAAGTATTTTTCATATTTGTAAAAGGTAAAAATATTACCGATTCATAAACGCTTATAATATTTCTTACTACTTTTATAAGTCAATCTATTTCTGAATATTTTAATATACATTAAGATTTTATTAGGTAGCTTTCAATACAAAAAAGTATAAAGCTACCTATTGCAGCCGTTCGGAGGAAAGCAGTTCCGGAAAATTTCGATATATGTTCACCGATCATGACCTCCAGACCCCAAAACCACCCTCCGTTCAAATGTTGATATATATATATATATATATATCTGAGCTATGTCATACGATAACGCTCGTATTTATAAATCAATTTTGATGAAACTAATTGTGTGTATTAAGCTCACCAATGTCTCGACCGAGTTCGTTGGGCAGCTTGGTCCGCCATTTTGTTTCAAGATGGCGGCCACTTAAAAATTTAAAAGTAAAATAAATATACAAAAAAGTTAAAAATTCAAATTACGTGTTAGGCCTTGATACGAGGATTCCAGAGCATTTTTTGGTTTACCTCTATTATAAAAAATGGCTGAGATAGAGCAGTTTGAAATTCTAGGGTGGCTGACATTTTGAAACAAAACAGCACATTAACGCGATTACTCGCAAATTATTTACTTTCATTGTTGTAATAATTTTCCCAATCATATGCATAAAACTATATATTCATATCCGTTAGCGCCAAATTCTCGCCAAAATTGGCGACATTTGGCGAAATATGCCAAATTTGGCGACCAAAATAAGTCTTCATAAATGAAGCCAATTTGGCTATTGCTCAATAATTTGGCGAATTTCTTATTCAAATTCAGTATTAACGAATCTTTTGTAACCGTTTCTTTGCATTTTAACTTGCTGTTTTCGTGTAACATTAGCTAAAATTTTAAAACGAAGATATAGGAAAGCTACCTTTTCCTCCCGGTACAGGCCGGAAGGACTTTTTTATGTTTTATATTTATAGATTTCCTTCTTTTGTAACTAGTTAAAATATTATAGTCTAATACTGGCAATTTTTAAAATTTTATTTACAGCTAAAATTAAAGAAAATATAAGAGGGATTAACAGTATTGCTAAAGCAGCATTTTTATTGTTTTCGGAACTGCAAAATGTAATTTTGTTCCAGTTTTTGAAGAACTGCATTTTTACAATTATTTCCATAAATTGTTGTTGTTTTCATTTCATTATTGCACCATGTTTAATCTTCATGAAGTCCTATAGAATAATGACTGAAAACATATTTCTAAGTTGTTTATTTAGTGCCCTTAGGGAAATGATACAACTTATAAAGGTCATTTTTTCAATATTTATATAATGCATTTGTTAGAAAGATTTAATTAATATTAATAGAAATGTTTAATGATTTGAAGAGGTAAAAATATTGCTGACTCTTCAGTGCTCCTAAAAACTTCTTAGACTTTTGATAAATTAATTATCTTATGAATATGTAAGAACACGTCGCGATTGCATGTATCGCTTTATTATTATTAATTTTCTTAACACTAATTAACTTAATGGAGGCAGATGCTGAGATATTTTAAAAATTTTATTAAGCTATAAGCTACAGGGTCAAAGAAGAAATAAACGTGCATTGTTAAAGTAACACTTTTAGGCTAGTCTACATTGCATCATGTAGGGTGAAACCCGTTGTTATTGACACCTAACCAGTAATTGACACTTGAGCAAAAATCTAGCCCTAATAAGCATTTTTGTAGTGTCGTATAGTGATAAATGAGACACTTATTTTTATTTTAGACTCAATTTATTCGCCACTAGAGCGTCAAGAACACATTCAATGAGAAAGAAACTTTTAAGAATGCAAAAAGTGCCATTTTTAAGCAACCATCTCTTTCTTAAATTAAGGACGTGTTTGTCTAATCTATTTGTAATGTAACCATCCTAAACCTTTTCTTAAAATTATGCATGTAAAAATTAGTTATGCATATGATATATTAGGGCCATTATTTACTGTTTATAGTTATTTAATTTAGCTTTATGGAGGTGTCATTTATTGGTTCCTAGAATTTCAATTTCACCAATTTCTGACAGAGGTGTTAGTTATGGGTTATATTAAAGAAAGTTGAAATCTATTATTTGAACTGTTTAAAAATGTTTATTAATAAATTAAATTTATCTAATAGTAATAAACCATTAAAATTTAAATTGTTTTACCAGTGTCTGACACCAGATGTCAGTTACTGGTTCATAAATGTCAGTTATTGGATATCTGCATTACTAATAATGCAGTACTAAATATTACTGCTACATACTCGTACTATATACTCCGAATTACTAATAATACAGTACAGCTTACTAAATTCCACTTTTTATAATAAATATTAATGTATTTTTTTATAATAAAAAATAAAGTTTTTTAAAAGTATTTTAATCTTTTAAAATAAAGTGTCACTCACTGATTCACCTTGTGTATGTTATTGGTGTTTCAAAATAGGGATGGTGTCAATTACTGGAGTTTTTGGCCATATATAAGAATAAAATAAATTTTTAATAATGAAATGTATACTTTTTCAAAAGTTTGCGAACAAAAATTTCAGAATATATCTCTACTATTCATTCAAAGTATAAAATATATTTAAATTTTTGTAATAGTTATTTGAACAAGAAATAATACTGTGCGTGTACGGCAGAGGAATGATTACAAAAAACAATACGCTTAAAATATTAAATAATCCTCTATGACGTATTTGTCCGAATCCATAATCGAAGGACTACCTTCATTGGCTGAAATCAAGGAACATCAATAATTAAACTTAACTAAAAAATCAAGATGTATCAAGCTTTCTTATTTCATTTTTAGTATCGGAAAGGGATGGGTTTGGTAATATAATAATAATAATAATAATAAATTTCTTCCCACTTAAATCCAGATGATCTGGTATGTCATTTAAGTAACCATTTAAATTTTATTTTCATTTTCTGATAGTACTTTTGAGTATTATTTCTTAATATTATTTCCAATGAAACACATTTCAAATATAACAGATAACAATACTCAAACATGTATGTTTGAGGTAATAACGACTAGCTTTTGTCAGAACACGTTTGATTTATAGAAAAAAATGTTAATCCTTTTACACTAACAGTACAAACAATCATTTTAGTTGAAATTCACTTTCGTTTACTTACTTTTAAATTAAAAACTTCTGTTGTAGGAGAAAACGCATTATACAATAACCCACAAACATTCCCAAGAAGTGATAAGAAATGGCTCTCGATGAGGGAGTGAAAGTAGTAGTTCAAAATAAAATGTTAGTCATCCCGGCATCCCGAAACAGGACATACCTAGCAATAGCTAACATACCAAATTCGCATCAAAAGAATCCATTCGCAATTATACTAAATGTGCCAAAAAAAAGAGATTCTATAAAAATAAAGAAAACGTGTACCTGTTAAATGGAAATACCATAAGTTCTTAAAAAACTAAAATTCTTTTAAATTAAATAGTTGAAAAGTAACTAATTCCAAACTCTGTGAGTAAGTAAAGAAACAGATTAATTACATTTTTGTACTCAAAATACAACTCTCAAGTACTGAAAGCAGAATCGCAGAACAATATAGGGTGAAACCCAAAGTTATTGACACCTAACCAGTAACTGTCACTTGAGCAAAAATCTAACTCAAATACGCATTTTGTTGTAAAATGCTGCAAAGTAATGTCATCTAGTGGTAAATGAGACACAAATTTTTATTTTGGAGTCCCCACAAGCACATATTCAACGAGGAAGAAACTTTTAAGCATACAAAAAGCGCCATTTTGAAGCATCTTATTTCTAAAATTAAGAAAGTGTTTTTTTCTAATATATTTGTAATGCAACCATCCTAAACTTTTTTCTTAGAGTTATATTAGTAGAAATTAGTTTAAAGATGCATATTATATATTAAGGCCATGACTTAGGGTTTATAGTTTTTACTTACCCATATAGGGTAAGTCTTGTAATCGTTTTGAAAATCGAAAATTTTTTTTGACGGATTTACACGTTTCAGATACTGGAGATTCCGAAAAACATATTTTTAGAAAAAAAAATTTGCCGTCCGTCTGTGTGTCTGTGTGTGTGTCTGTAAACGCTCTATCTCCCGAAAAAATTGAGATATAGACTTGCAATTTGGTATGTACTTAGTATGTAATTATGGGAAGAAGCCTATTTCATTTCAATAACCTCGATTAACCGGAACAATTTTTTTCGGACTCTCGAAATATTCGTTCTGATGAAAGGTATATAAAAATTTTCGAAATTGTTTATTTTAAGAAATGAATATAAAAGACAATAAAAAAACATAAATTTTGAATAAAGCATGAAGTCGATCGGATAATGAGTTGCCGAGATATTTGGAATCCTATTTTCCACACTCTTCGATTTTTCATGACCCTGTATTTCATCCAAATTTCACTTCAAAGATATATTTTAATTGGAAATTTGACGCTTAATTAGATGCAATAAACTGCTAGTTAATAGGATTATTATTTTTGGAGTTACAAGGAAAAATCTCTTTCAAGCAATTCAGTAATCGAGCCTTTAAAGTTTGTGACGTCATCAAGCCGCGATTTTATTTGAATTGCAATGCATTTTATAAGTAGTTTACACATTTTTATTTTAATATTTTACATTATGCATATCCATGATGGGTAAGTATTACGGTGGCCCCCAACGACTAGTTTTAATTTAGCTTAATGGGGGGTGCCAGGTAATGGTTCCTAGAATTTCATTTCACCAGTCTCTGACAGAATGTTAGTTACTGGTTATATTAAAGAAGGTTGAAATCTATTATTTGAACTGTTTAAAAATGCATACTAATAAATTAAATTTATCTCGTATCAGACACGGTTTAAATTTAAGTTATCTTAACAGTGTCTGACACCAGATGTCAGTTACTGGTTCACAAATGTATGTTATTGAATACCTGTATTACTAATAATGCAGTACTAAATATTACAGTTATATACTCTTACTATATACTCTGAATTACTAATAATGCAGTAAAAGCTTACTAAATTGCGCTTTTTATAATAAATATTAATGTATTTTGTTTTTATAATAAATAAGTTTTTTTTTAAAATCAATTTAATATTTTAAAATAAAGTGTCAGTCACTGGTTCACTTTGTGTCAGTTATTGGTGTTTCAAAATAGGAATGGTGTCAGTCATTGGAGATTTTTACCATAACTATGAATAAAAGTAATTTTAAGTAATAAAATGTGCAATTTTTCAAAATTTTGCCAACAATATTTTTTTAAATATATCTCTACCATCCTTTCAAAAACAAAGGTAAGTATAAAATAGATTTAAATTTTTGTAATAGTGATTTGAACAAGAAAGAATCCTTAAAGTTTCAGTTACTGGGGGTTTCACTTTATTATTTACAATAAAAAAAAATATAAAACATGGTTCTAAACAATCGTAAAAATACGATCTTTCAAAAAAGGGCAAAATATCACATTTAGTTGTTTTAATGAAATTCGCTTATAAAAATATTTAAAATAAAAAAAAATATTTTTTTTCCAAAAATGTATTTCCAAAAGTTTGGAAATGCAAAATAAAATTAAATAAATAAAAGGAAAATACGGGAACCAGCAAGAAATTAGTTAAGGATTCTATGTACTAGATGTTAAAAAAGAGGTGTATGAAAGAAGGGCTCACCCATAGCCTGTGGAATATGTGGAGTTCAATTAGGAGCTTCCTATCGGTTCGTAGAATCCAAGACTTCCAGACCGACCTTAAAGCTGCCTCTAGGACGTTGAAGATACGCATCGTTGCGACAATCAGTGATTTCAGTCAGAAGTCCACGTGTTTTGTACCATTTAAAATTCGCTTAAGCTTGGAAGATGTTTCTTAGTCGCTGAAAATAGGCACGGTCACGTTAAAAGATCGGGAACAAAATTAGAATGAATAAAATGCAAGAACGTAAAAAGATCCACTCAACAAAGATGCTGTTAAAGCAACTCCCTTCGTCTTTCCTTGATAGGAACTTGATGAAATCAATTTCCATGATATAACATCTAGCTCTCGTTATTAGTCACTCCTCTAAGTGACAGTGATCCATCAAGAATGTGTAGTCGCAAGCCGATCGGATAAAATTTACGGTGCGGTAAAGTATTGTCATAAATATTATTGGAGTTCTGCATTCTTCGGGCTAGAGAGGAGTATCACAAAGTAGTGCCTGGAAGTTAGGTGGCATGATATAATATGTGGTTATTAAAATGCTGGATCCATAACAATTAAATAAAAATAATTACCAACGTATGGCACGGTCACGCACTAATATGGCATCACCACGCACTAATATGTCAAGGTCACGCACGGTATAAAAATTAAATGTATGTTTTTAAACATACATTAAAAATGCCTAACGCTGTAATAATATATATATATATATATATATATATATATATATATATATATGAAATTTTTATTTTTATTTCTTAAATATCTGATAATATAATTGTATCTTGAACAAGAAAAAATTAAAATAAATATATAATTTATAGTAAAATAAAATGGAGACAATGTTGTGATCCCTACAATAACTTGTAATAAAATGAAGTTTTATTATTAATGTTTATTTCCTTCACTTTACGATCTTGTCTCACATTTGTTTTCAATACAATATTACAAATTAATTTTAGCTTTTAAATTCAGATATTTTTTTACATTCTACACTCTGTCAAGTTATGCATTTATAAATTAATTAATTTTACATCTAAATACATAAATAGTGCACATTTAAATATTTTTTCTTTGATTACTAAAAAATAATGTGATTTTGAAATATGTACTTTCCCAGATATGAAATTTCCATTGTCGAAAATTATGTACATTCTGCATCGTTAAAATCTAACAGTCGTATGTCTTGAAGTTGTATAGATTCATTTACTTATTTGTAAAGTGTTTTATCTTACTCTATATCAGCAGAAGTCGCGAATGAAAGCATTTGTAAACATTTGAAAGCGTTTATTCTGAAATAAGTGTGTTTAAGCATTATTTAATCAAAAATTTATAATAACATTTTATTTCAATTTAATGGAAATGGTAATATAAAATAATTTGAGAAATCATAAATGCAGGATATTAACAACATATAAATAATGCATACAATAGCAAATAATGAAAATATTTGTTAGTAAAACTTATTATACGTAAACTTATTTTAGCTACAGGACTTTTATAATATTTTGTATAGATAATTACATACTTTTATTATTATTTCGTTTCAACCATTACTATGACATTGTTTTTCATTTTTCCATTGTCTTTACATAAATTTTATCCTTTGTTTTTTTTAAAACAGATATTCTACAACTTCGAAACTGAAAAATTATACATTATATAAATAATAGTCTTTATTATTTTTTTCAGTGACAAGATATCTTCACAGTGAAAATCGAAAGTTTGACAAAGAATTTGCAATAAAAAAAATCCATTTAAAAGAAGTAAAATAGTATTGTTCTTCTGAACAATAAAATTTATTTCTATTCCTCCTATTACATTTCTTCTATTACATAGCTAAACTTTCTCAATTTCGATAACTTATCCTCCGTTCCATTCGTAGATGTTAAAAAATATATATAAAATTTTAAGAAGTGATAGAAATGTCTTATATTTTAAAGTTTCATTTTCCAAAACTGTGAAAGATTAAAAAATATTTTTTTTCTCTTAGAAAGTGATAAAAAAATCCGTTTTATAGTGTGGTTATTGTTATATAGTTTTTTATATGATATTGTAGCTTTATTGTACAGGATTTTTCCCTCCCTGATTACAAAATTTATTCATATGCGCTACATATAACACAAACGTATAAAACTGGTGCCAAAATTTTGAAAATATAATCAAGTTTCGTTTTGTATGTTTGTTTCTGGATTCCGTAACGTAGCTGCAGTGTAGCAATATCAGTGTCCAGGAAAACGGACTACGTACCGAGAACTGACCGACTATCACCCTCTTCTGAAAGGTTGGAATAAGTGAAACAATATTTTTTGCGAAGTACCAAAATATCAGTGTGTATGGCTTCACACACACAGTAAAAAATTGCTGCAGTAAAATTACTGCAGCAGAGATTCCAGACAATGTCCGTAAGAAAACGGGTTTTGTTCCTAGATAAACGGACTTTGCTCTTACATAAACGTTTTTTGCCCGTAAAAACATGAATGTTACGGAAATTGACCGTTTATCTTGAAAAAGGGGGATTTTCCGTAAAATTACGGCAGCAATTCACGGAGAATGCCCGTTAATTTACAATTTTTTTACAGTGCACATTCCAAACGAAATTAATGATGCCAAAATGACCTTGTGATATCGGAGCAAGCATTGGGCATTTTCCTTATTTGTGAAAATTTCCGTTTCATGATTTTTCTGTAAGAAAGTGATACAAAAAACGTTTTATAGTCTGTTTTTGATTATATATTTTTAATAGGATATTGTCGTTTTATTGTACAGGGTCTTTCTGGGTTTCTCTCCCTGATTTACAAAAAATTTACTCTCATGCGCTATATATAAGACAGACGTGTAAAACTGGTGCCAAAATTTTCCAAATCTAATTAAAGTTTTTTGTTTGTTTCTTTCAGGTTTCCGTAACGTAACTTTAGTGTAGCAATATCAGTGTCCAAGAAATTGGACTACGTATCAGGAACTGGCCAACTATCAACCTCAGCTGGAAGGGTGGAAGAAATGAAACAATCTTTTTTGCGAAGTACCAAAAAAAAATCAGTGTATATGGCTTCACATAGATTCCAAACATATTTAATGATGCCAATAGGGTCCTGGTATACCAGAGCAAGCATTGGGCATTTTTCTGATTTGTGAACGTTTCTGCATTTCCGATTTACAATTTTTTTGTTAGAAAGTGATAGAAGAAACGTTTTATAGTCTGGTTTTGGTTATATTGATTTTTAATAGGATATTGTCGCTTTATTGTACAAGGTCTTTCTCTACCAGATTAAAAAAAATTATTCATATCCACTACTATGTTTAAGACAGATGTGTAAAACTGGTGCCAAAATTTTTTCAAATATAACGATGTTTTTTGTTTGTTTGTTTGTTTCAGGTATCCATAACGTAGCTGTAGGATAGCAATATCATTGTCCATGAAACTGGACAATGTACTGAGAACTGATCGGCTATCAAGTTAAACGAAAAGGTGGAAGAAATGATACAATATTTTTTGCGAAGTCCTAAATTATATATGCCTCACACAGATTCCAAACAGAATTAAAGATGTCAAAAATGTTTTGTGATACCACAGTACGAATTTTGAATTTTCCTGATTTGTGAACATTTCCGGTTTCCTGGACACTGGTACTCTGACACTACACGTTCCGGAAACCTGAAACAACAGAAAAACGTGGTTAGCTTTCCCACCCCAATAAGAATAATAATTCCGGACTGACTTTAAGGAAACGACTTGGAATAATTTTTCGAGCAATCGTGCAAATCATTTTGCAATATGGCGCAGAGACATGGACCTTAAATACCTCCTCCCCCTGAAAAAGAAATTTCTCCTTACCGAAATGGATTTCAACGAAGATCAGCAAAAAGTAAAGGCTGGGAAAAATAAAAAATTCAAGAATACGTGAAATTATAATAGTAAAACAGTATGTTTTGAATACTGTCGAACATAATATGCATATATGGTATGGGCATCTTTGGAGAATGAAAAAAGAACGCCTTCCAAATATCTTTTTTGAATAGAGTCCGAAAGGGAGTCGAAGGAGGCCGGACCAAGAATGGCTTACGAAACTTCTAGTCAAGAATCAATGAATATTTATAAGTAAAAGGATGACATTACCCTGGAAGGAGAGAATTGGTAAAGATTTTTCAAAAATATTTTTATGAGTCGAGGCAATCTCCTGTTTACTGGAAATTCCTGCAGATGAAGACAGAAGTTTTTAAACATTTTGTCATTACTTTCACATATATCTATCTTATATATAGCGGGTATAAATGAATTTTGTAATTAAGGAAAGGCGTTTCAAAAACCCTGTAATTTCCGTGTATACATACATGTGAGCCTACATTTTAATACAGGTTTGCAACAACAACAAAAAAAAAGGCCTTGGAAAAAAATTACCTTTCGTAGATTTTGAAATGACTAAATTAAATTATAATCAAGTAATTCCGATTTAAAAATTAAAGAATATATATTTTTTTATAGAATACATTTATATCGCTTGGTATATGTTTAGTAATCACTCTCTGTAAAAGCAACACCATAATACAACAATCTGAAATACATAAGATTTGGTTCATCAATGCTATAATGTCTTATTTATATATTTAAATAGCTCGAAATTATTGCACATCTTTCTTTTTCCAGCTTCAATCGATTAATTATATGCAAATTAAGCTAGAAAGAAATCCATATATATATATATATATATATATTTAATTTATTTTCTCCGAATGTCTTTTAGAAGAATGGAAATATTATTCCAGAATCCGAAATTTTTCGCAAAACGACAATTATTATACTAAATTAAAGATGGATTTTAGAGTACTTAAAAATGCGTCCTAGTTTAGGTATTTGTTTCGTTCTTTATTGACGTAAAACTGTTAATGTTCCTATTAATAACATTTAAGTTTATAAACATATATTTTATTAAAAGGAAACGCAAAAAAGGAATTTTTCAACGATCGGAGAAAAAATCCATTTTTATACATTAGATTTTAAATCCATACAAAATAAGCATATTTACAAAATAATTCAGAATATTGTTACCGTAAACTTCTTAGATCATATCGGGTCCCATCGTCATCGATATGTTAGTGTGTGTTTGGACTCGGGGAAGGGTGGTGATAGAGAAAAGGAATGAATTTTCTCTTCAGTTTTAATAGTATAAATTTTAAAAAGGTTAAAGCACTTTTTTCGAAAATTCAAAAATTCTTCTCTTCCTAAACAAAGTATATATATATATATTTAGAATTAAGGAAATTTTGTTTTTCAGTAAGAAATTAATTGAAAATCGATACCTTAATCTTATATAGTAATTCCATTCTAAGGTACATTTTAATTCCAGATGCAGAATTTCTAGTCATTCGTTAGAGAAGTGTAGTCTTTATACCGAAGATATTCAGAGGACAATGTTAAATTTATTTCCCATATTCCCAATTTATTTTCATTATTATTATTATTATTACTTTTGGGGGGAGGGGGTGAATATCCCAAACTTTTATTTTTTGTGCATTTGTATATATGGACTATACATCGAAAAACATGAAGTAAGAATTCTAATTTAAAACAATTTTAAAACGTCTCGAAATAAATATCTTGCCACTTGACCACTGACAAAAGGGCAAAATTGTAAGTGTTGTTTTCACTGATTTTTTCCTTTTTTTAATGCTAAAAAAAGATGAATTTTCAAACTTGATATAAAAAACTTAATTAAGTATATGAGTATAATCTTTGAAAGCAATAATCATTACTCGATATATTTTAAAACTGCATTATATTTGTAGAATTATATTGATTTAAACAATACTTCAATTGCAGTGAAAATTACAGCATAGTGAATGGATATAACAGTTTACGGAGGTGAAAGGATTAAACAATTTGTATGGCGGAAGTTTAAAGCAGAATATTCTAAAGAATTTTTGTTTTTATTTATACTTAAAATATCATCACTTTATTATAAAAATCTTCTCAAATATTAAAATAATAAGATAATTGTCTTGAAAATTGTAAAACAATATAGCAGCTATTTGCAACATGAAAAATTTCAAAGATTTACTAAAAACTCTTTTTAACACTTTCCAACCTAGTTGAAAAGTGTTTATGACTTCGGTTTGTCTGCCGTCTGCGTCTGGCCGTTTGCCGTCTGGCCGTCTGCCGTCTGGCCGTCTGCTGTCTGTCCGTCTGCCGTCTGGCCGTCTGCCGTCTGTCCGTGCTCTAACTCCCGAAAATATGCTCGGATTGCCTTGCAATTTTTATATGTTAATGTCGTTATCTATAGCACGTTTCCTATTTCAACTGAAGTGTGTAGCACTTATAGTTTTTTTACAGGGACACTCAAAAGAATTCCTTTACATTACGGTCTATGGGGAAAATCATTCGCGGTTTATTTTAATAATGTTACACAATTGCAAACACATTGTAATTGATATATATCACTAATGTGTATTACAAGAAGCTTAATATGGAACAGGGTGTGAATAGCACTTATAATTAATTTACAGGGACAGTCAAAAGATTTCCGTTACATTACGTCAATGGAGAAAAATCGTCTCCGGTTTATTTAAATAATGTTTCACTATCTTAAACGCATTGAAATTTATATATATAACTAAGGAGCAGAACAAGAGGCTTATTACAGAATATTGTGTGTATTGTAGTCATCGTTCGTTTACAGGGACACACAAAAGTATTCACTACTGTCTGTTAACAATAATTCCTGGAAATGCGTTTTAAGTTACTGAACGCGATTTTAAAATTAACGCACTTTTTGTTTATAAATTCCGTAGATCATATACAGAGAAGCACAAAAGTTCGCGATCACATTTCCATTTATTGACTGAAACTCCAGAAGGAGAATTTTAAACTGTGCTACGCGTTTCTTAACTGAACTAAAATTTAGCATCCTATGTAGTATATATACAAATCTATGGATCATATACAGGGCTGAATAAAAGTATTCGGATATTTTTCCGAATATTGTATACGTTGGAAATTCCTGAAATTATGTTTTTAAATATGTTATGCGTTTTCCAAATTGTTTACTTAGATGTTATCTTTCAGCTTATTAAACGGTCTGATTTGTAAAATTATTTTGGAAGCGTTGGAAAGTGTTACATAATCTATGCTTGTCGCATGATTTTTCGTTCCTGTTTATCATTGTTGAGATTTTCTACAGCAATGAAAAATATTATTCCAGAAGCTTTCCGTAAAGTAATGACAACACACATTTTCTTATTCACAAATTGTATTCTTATTGTTATTATTATAACCTTAATTCGAGATTTACAGAAACCATTTGAAATTTGCGGGGCATTATTTTAATGTTGGATAGAAATATAATTCCAGGAATGTTTAGTAAATTGTGGGAGAGTTTGTTTCTTTTTACAAGAAAATAAATATCAAATCAATCTGTTACACTCAAATATAAATATAATTTTAGAAGTGCATGATAGCAGAATAAATATGAATCCTTCATACACATTCGAAAGTTGTCTGGCTCAGCTCGAGCCCTTAAAACAGAGCCTTTTCCAGGAAACGAATTCGGCTCGGACTCGTGTTTTAGACTAGTCTTTGAGCTAGAGGCCAAAGGGAAATTATTGTTTGTTTACCAATCGCAAAAAGAAAAAAAATTATAGTTGATGTATTTTGAGTTATATATATATTTTAACAAAACTGTAACAACCAATTTGAAAAGGAATTATATTGTACTTGAAAAATGTGTAAAACGAATATCAGAGGAAACTTTTAGAAGAAAAAAAATTATTTTAAATTAAAATAAATTATCATTTGGAATTTTGTACATACAAGACAGTTTAGGTAATTGAATAATTAGTCTTATATATAACCATAAACATTATTTTTAAAAGAAACCCGACTTTCATAGCATGATAAAGCAATCATAATTAATTAGTACGAACAAAAACATTTTTCACTTTCCATAAGATTCAATTAAGATGTGATTGAATAATGATACATCATAAAAAATATCTGCAATTTCTGCGACGGTTTTCTGTGGATTACTTCTAATTAATAATCATGAAGAAAAACGAAATATACTTTTCATGGAATGTGTTGGTGATTTTTAGCGAAAATTTTTAGCTTTCGTAAACCAAACTAAAAGCGGAATCTGTGTAGTTAGTAAAAATGAACTGAACACTCTGGTATTTTTTTTCAAAGACATCAAGTAAAAAATCCTCGAATCTTCTTGTAAATAATGGCTAAACTTTTCGTTAAAGGCGTTAAAGTGTAATAAAAATGCGCATCTGTCTCCATCTCTCGCTTGTTTATCCTATGTGACATGTTTTAATTTACTTCAGTTTCGCAGTGGGTCTGGTACATTATTTGAAAAGTTAGTTATATTGTAGCTCCTAGATAGACCATTCTGATAAAGACATTTGTCCCAGATGAACTTTAAAAATGCGATTTGGCAAAATACGCACTGTTGGCTAATAAATATAACGATGAAATTGGGGCGAAAAGTATAAATTAATATTTGGAATTTAATATTTTCGACCATATTTATGAAGAATGTTACGGTATGGATAAAGTAAATCGTAGATGCTGCACATCCGGCTAAGTGATTGAAAGATAGTATTAATAAAATATATTCAATAATTAATTTTCTTGACGTTAAATCTGCTTATGAAATAGTTTCGCCGTGATTTGTTATTTGAACTTTCGTATCGTCGGCCTTATGGGGGATATGTTGAATTGATTAACATTTTCTCATATTCAGAAAAGTACTTGAATAAAAAATGCCTAAAATCCATTGTATATACTTCAGAAATAGACTACATCACAATGCTGTTATAGGTTATAAAAACGTTTATATAATTATAATTGATTCAAATAATATTTTTTGAAACATCATTTATACTCTAACAGATGTCTCGTTTTTCTGAAGCTATCCATGACATGTATTAAAAAATTAATGATGGTTACAAAATCTTGGAAAGGGGAATTAATGAATCTATAAAGTAATTTTATTGTGGTAGAACTAGTGTCTACAACTGCTCTATAAGAATTATACTAGATAAGCTAACCATTTTAAATAGAACTTGTATTTACACATGTAAATTTAACTATCAAATGTATGTTAATTGTGCATTAAAACAAAGATTTGAATGTTCACGTTATTTTGGTTATGTGTATATTTTCTTATGTATTAACCTATCACGCAACAATCAGTAAGAAGCGGTTAAAAGATACAAACAGACTAATAGTTTTAAAAATGATTTGACGGATTTAAGTGGAGATTACACTTTACACATTTTTTTTTCAAAGTTTACGTTAGACAATTCGTAGATTATAGTGTGGGAATCATTTTTTCTTTAATAATGTAAATAACATCGATAAAAATCGAAATAAGAACTTTTGAATAAATCACACCAATTGCATTAAGAATATCCGATTTATTTACTACATAAATAGAAATTTAATTGAGTAGTAAAGAGCTATTTAACGGATGAAGCAACATGTTTCTGCTTAAAATAGTTAAGTCTTAAAAGAAACAATAAGGTGCTTCGTTCAATGTTATGGCTTGCAAGAATTACTTTAACATAAATTACGTAGAAGAAAATACTTCATTTGCTTCTGCTTTTAAAAGTTTTAATATGCATAAACAAATATCACAAAATTCTCTGTTTTCTAATCAAGCTTCCAACTAATGATTTTTCCTCTATAGCAAAGACGTGAAAAATGTATAAATGAAATTACCTATAACCAATCTATTTTAATAATTAGCATTTTCGAAAAGCAAAATCAAAACAATTCTTCCTAGCATTATTTTATTAGCAAAATATTTATATATTTTAATAAAATGGTACTACTTTGAAATAAAATAAAAAGCAATACTTGCGTAAATAAAAAACAACGTCTTTAATAATATAGTACATTTAAAAACATAACATTTCAAGTGCCTCGCCCTTTCTTGTTCTTCAATGTATTATTTTATGTCCCTTCTGCTACATGCATAATAGGGTAATTATTCAAATTATACATTAAAATGACTTTTGAAATTTCATAGAGCAATGTTATTCCTTTTTATAATTATTTAATTATTAATGACTGAGAAATACCGGAATGAGGAAATTGTTCTCCCTAGTAAAATAATTAGGCATTAAAAATGTAAGTTAAATGTATTTAAAAATGTAAAATATTTCATTTAATTATACAGCGTAGAATAAAGTCTGCAGAAAGTTTAATACTTAAACTGAATTTGCTGTTTTTCTATGTAAGATTTTCTGAAGCATAAATAATTAATTCTATTCCCGTGCTTTCAAAATGCTAGATTAGAAAACATTTTAAAAAGAAATTAAATACATTTGCAAGAAACATTGAAATAATTGCAAACTGTCGTGAAAATTGTTCTTTTAGAGCTTTACTTGACATATTAATTAATACAGATTTTAAAACGATTTCTGAAAAATTATTAAAATGATTTTATTAAGACGTTTTTGATTTAATCAAATTATTTTGCCAGTTATGGCAGTTAATAGTTCTTATGTGTTTCATTAGAAAACAAGTATGATTTGGGAAAAATGTAATAAATTGTTTATTCAAAGTAAGCGCCATCGCTATCTACACTTTTTACCAATCTCACTGACAAGTTGTAGATGATCTCCCAGAAAAACTGTGCATCTTGTGAAGTGCTTAAGTCATCAAGCCATTTTTTTTGCATCTCCGTAATTGTTGAATTGTTTTAAGGAGATTCCGTGAAACATCGATGAAACGAAAGAGTATTGGGAAAGGGCCAAGGCTGGTGAGTACGGCGGGTGAGACGAGATCCCAGCCAATTGTAGAAATGTTTAGCCACTTTCACTGTGTATGCCTTATTGAGCTGCAAAATCATTTTTTCGTGTCTCGTAGCCCATTCTGGTAGTTTTTCGATTCTTGCATGGTTCCAATTCATCATTTATTGACTGTAACAAACGGTATTAACTTTTTAACGAGTCTCAGAAGCTCATAGTACACTACACTTTTCTGACGTCACCAAGTGCACAGTATTGTTTGCTTTACAAATCTCTTCGGTCTTGTAGTTGATATTGAGGGTTGTCCTGTGTCAATCAAATGTCCTGCATTGTCATCGTACATTTCCTCAAGAATACGACGGCTTTCACTCGCGTTTTTCTTTTCATTGAATAAAAAAAGCAATACGTGTAGCACATAATATTTATTTGGCTCGTACCATACGAAAAATATATGACGCTAACTGGAAATCGTTTAAACATCAATAAGTTTTCGAAAGGTATTTTCATAGATAAAAATGACATAAGGATAAGGTTAGACTGTGAACCAAAAATATTTTCCATCGCCATCCCCTGAAAAAAATAAGAATTATTAAACGCCATAGCGGACACCTCTATTTAACGGACATTATTCCAGTCCCCATGCCCAAAATCTAAATTAGCCTCTGAACAACCGACATTCCGAATAGCGAACAATAATTTAGGCGTAAAAGGAGGAAAAATTATTTTTTAATGAGAAGAAAAATGGAAAAAAAGTGAAAAGCCTTTACATCTATCAGTGCAATTTGACACAAGATTTATAACCGCAGATAAATGTAGGGGGTGACCTCTGGAAAATACCCTTCCCCCGTCGCAGAATAAGAGCGTCCCTCCTTTGAAATGTTTGTATTTTCTTCTGGTTAATGTCTAATTTCTTCCTCCCCAGAATTCCATAATACACCATACACAAGGTTTATTGTCTTTTTAAATGTGCCTAAGATAACTTCTTTTACAATCGTCATGAAATTTCAGGATAGATAATATGCTGACTACATTTGTTCCATTGTACTCAAGCTCAAAAAATTTTTCAGATAATCAAAGTGTCATAAAACAAAGAAAAAACATAAAAAGAATATATTTACATTTTAATAGGGATCGTTCGCAAGATCCAAAAAGTGATTATCTGGATTGCATCAATGCAAAACACAGGAGAGAGAAATCTTTTGTAAATATATTTAACGTAGAAAATAAATTGTAGTTGATATAAAAAAATTGTTTAAATATCATTTAATATTTTTATAAAAATACTGATACTGATAGTGTAGATGATCACTTTGAGACTAGTTATGGTAAATGATATGCTATCCATTGAATATCTATTGAATCAAAACTATACTTCTGAATATATCTGTAAACACTTTGAAAAATCAGAAGAAATATTACGTATATAAAAAATAAATTTAACTTCAATAAAGCCAGTTTTATTTTTTATTTATGTTTTATTATACAAATACGGAAAAATAAAACTTTTTTTTTATGTATATGCAAATGAATATAATCTCTGTAAATCAATCGCATTAAAGTAAGTGAATTTCGAGTTTCCAAAATTTAAACAACGCGCTATTTCATCAAATAGGGAAATTGCTCAAAGGAATTTTCTTTTTCTAAGCGTCCTGCGTGAAATCTCTGGTTTGATGTTAAATAAGCGAGAACAAATTAACCAGATTTTGTAAATTACGTTCATGAAATTCAAAATCATAGTTTTTCAAAGTAAAAATGCGCAGATTGAAAAATTGTTATATAAAGCGGTTATATGTTCAAGCTCACTAGTTTATCTGTCTTGCAAGGTTTACATAATTTTCAAAACATAATAAAAAAAAATAATCACTACAAAGATGTGAAAAATTCAGAACGCAAAGAATTTTTATACATTTTGATGAATCATTTGTAAAATATTTTTATGTGCTTTAAAAGTTAAATAATGCTACGTGTGAAAAGAAAATTCTCCAAAGATAGGAATATTTTTATAAAATTATTTGCAATAATGCATGCAAGAGCAATATCTATAATGTCTTAAATTATAATAATGAGAATAAAATTATTTTTCATATGTCTTTTGCGCTAATTTATTTTGCATTTTTTTTAGTGATTTCCTTTAATTTGAAGCCTAAAATTGTGTTATTTTTTGTTATTTTTTTAAATAAGGAATCATTATTTAACGAGTCACTTATAAGTGTTAGTACAAGTAAACGGATTGGGAAAATATATATTTCATATGAGCCTTCTTTTTTCTTTAGAACGAAATAGAAAATATAACTCCAAATAATGTATGCTATAATAAATGCTTTTCAATTGAAAATTGATGTTTAAGAAATAAATGAAAATTTCAATGATTATGGTATCAAAGATTCATTATGAATGTTATTACAAAAAAAAAATATGATAAAAATATGGAGATTTTTTAATGGAGAATTTTGACAGCATTAAATCAAATAATGAAATATTACTCTGGCGTTTCCACATGTAGATTTTCCTTCTAACATTTAAAACTGAAAAACTATTTCATTCCGTTCCATTATGTTTAAAAAGAATGTGTCAATCGATTGGCGAAATACGAAAATATAATAGAAAACATGCTTATTAAATGACAATGAACTTCTACTATTTTCTAATTTCTTCTGGAAAGGTATGCACTGAAAAATATATCATTTCTCATTATCTACATTTACTGCATAAAAGGCTTAAAATTAAGAAACACTGATAAATATTCATTTGCAATTTAAAATGAAACTGAAAAATTAAAAAGGAAGTAAACAATTTCATTATTATTTCTTTCCCAGATAGTTAAATTACAAAAAAAAATTATAACTGGATATGGTTAAAAATTTATTCGAGCATAAATACTGAATTATATATTTTTTTCCCTTGTTTTACACTGAAAAAGAAATTGTGTTAATAACTCAATAAAAACACCCCATTAACAGGAGGAATTCCTATTTTCTAAACAGGAAGTATAATATATATATCATATACTATTATATGAAAATCAATTTAGTCATGTTTAATTAGTAAATCAAAATAATAATGTCAAGCAATTCCTAAAATTAAATTCTTTACCTTTGTCTAAATTTCAATTAAAAGAAAACTTACTAACTGACATAATGTAAATATATTTATGTTTTAATGATAAAATTTTATTCAAAAACCAATTTCTTAATTACAAAGTTTACAGCCAACAAAAATTCAAATATTTTTATTTCAAAGTATTTGTAAGTGAATTATAAAAAACGTTAGGAATTTATATTAGAAATGCTACTTTCTTAATACAAAATAATAATTGTAAATACAAAATAATACAAAATAATAATTATTCATCCAGTCTTATATTTTATATCCTTGTATAAAGAAAAAAAAATCTAAATTGCATAAATAATTTTTAAGAGTATAAAATATATTTTGCAAAATTAATAAAGAAAGTAAAATCGGTGGATTTTTTCGGAAACTGGATGACGATTTAAAATATATATGCATATATATTACTTTCATGAATTGGAAACAAGCGAAATTACATGCTGGCGTATAATACATAAAATAAACAATCAAAAAAGGTATGAATAACGAAAAGAAAGTTTAAGTACATATTTCACCATACAATCTTGAACAATAATTTTATAAACTTACAGAAAACTTTTCAGAAAGTAAAACATTAAGTAAATATGAATGATTTGCGGAGCTGTTTCTATCTATGAAGTCAATAACATCGCCCAAAAAACCCCGAACAAAAATATAATTACAAAGAATAAGTAATTGTCTTTAAAAATATATTAAACAATGTGATTTCAGGCCAGTTTTATATATATATATATATATATAATGAGTTAAGTTAATGTAAATATTTCTTATATATTACGACTTTGTTAGGAAATGAAAACATTCAGTGAAGTATAAGATGTATGTTTTCATCAAAACAATTTAAATTGTAACTATATAAAAAAAATAATTAAATAAAAATTTAAAAAAATAAAAAAAAAAACCTCTATTTTCTTACATATTATGAATTTCATTTTAAATGTAAAACATTAAGCAAATATTAATAATTTGTTGGTATGAGGTAAAAAAAGTCCTTCCGGCCTGTTCCGGGAGGAAAAGGTAGCTTTCCTATATCTTCGTTTTAAAATTTTAGCTAATGTTACACGAAAACAGCAAGTTAAAATGCAAAGAAACGTTTACAAAAGATTCCTTAATAATTCTTGAATAAGAAATTCGCCAAATTATTGAGCAATAGCCAAATTGGCTTCATTTATGAAGACTTATTTTGTTCGCCAAATTTGGCGATATTTCGCCAAATGTCGCCAATTTTGGCGAAAATTTGGCGCTAACGGATATGAATATATAGTTTTATACGTATGATTGGGAAAATTATTACAACAATGAAAGAAAATAATCGCGTTAATGTGTTGTTTGTTTCAAAATGTCAGCCACCCTAGAATTTCAAACTGCTCTATCTCAGCCATTTTTTAAGATAGAGGTAAACCAAAAAATGCTCTGGATTCCTCGTATCAAGGCCTAGCACTAAATTAAAAAATAAATTGGAATTTTTAACTTTTCTGTATATTTATTTTAGTTTTAAATTTTTAAGTGGCCGCCATCTTGAAACAAAATGGCGGACCAAGCTGGCCAACAAACTCGGTCGAGACATTGGTGAACTTAATACACACAATTAGTTTCATCAAAATTGATTTATAAATACGAGCGTTATCGTATGACATAGGTCAGATATATATATATATATATATATATATATATGGATATATATATATATATATATATAAATCAACATTTGAACGGAGGGTGGTTTTGGGGTCTGGGGGTCATGATCGGGGAAAGTATATCGAAATTTTCCGGAACTGCTTTCCCCCGAACGGCTGCAATAGGTAGCTTTATACTTTTTTGTATTGAAAGCTACCTAATAATATGAGGAGAATGAGTCTGAGGTAAAAAGAAAATCACCATTTTTTCACATATTATGAGTTTTATCAAAAAGTAAAACAATAAGTAAATATGAATGATTTGCAGAGGTGTTTCTATCTATGGAGTCAATAACAGCACCCAAAAATCCTGAACATAAAAAAATGAAGGGATAAATAATCGTTTATAAAAATATAAAAACCAATGTGATTTCTGTCCAAGTTTTTTTTATATATAATGATTTAAGATAATGTAGATATTTCTTATTTATTAAGAGTTTGCTAAGAAATGAAAACATTCGGTGATGTATGTATGTTTTCATAAAAACTATTTAATTTGTAAATATGAGGTAAAAAACAAATCGCCGTTTTCTCGCTTATTATGCTCTTCATAAGAAAGTAAAACAATGAATAAATATTAAAGATTTGCGGATCTATTTCTATCTATGAAGTCAATAACATCGTCCAAAAACCTCAACAAAAAATAATTAAACATAATAAGTAATGACCTTTAAAAATACAATAACCAATGTGATTTCTGGCCAGTATTTTTAATATATAAAGAGTTTGATATTTCATTTAAGAAACTGTTTAATCGCCCAAGAATGGAAATAAAGACTTTAATTATTCTTTACTGAATGTTTTCATTTCATATTAAACTCTCCATTCTTCGGTGACTAAAAATGTTCTTAAATGAAATAAACTGAGTTCAATAACAAAACTGAATGGAAATATATATCTGACTACGCATACGGAGACGAATATAATTGAAACTAACTTACGTATACCTTAATTAGCAAAAAATAAAGAATATGTCGCAATTAATGAGTGAAATATTAACAGTGAAATGTCACAATTAATGTAAATCTTCTAGAAAAAGAGTATTTTTCATTAAAATAAAGCTCATGAGACATAAACAGTAAATATTGTCGCTAGCCCTAAGCCATGAACTGCGGTCGATGGATCCCATATTTACCGCCTGCTCTTATAATATGTATGCTTCATTTTCACGAATTGGAGGAGAGCTGTAAATGTCCTCTAACCCACAATGCCATATGCACTTTTTATTTCTTTAAACAAATCTAAATTTAAGTTTAAAAATCCGGCTGAGAAGTGCACTTTCCGTCGGCAGCATCTACAGATCATAAAAATTTCAGAGGCCGAAGTATTATAATTTCAGCGCTTTCCTCGGTAAGGTAGACAGACACCTCTTATTTTATATATAGAGAGATATTGGGTTCCAAAAGAACAATGCCTGTAGTTAGCGCAGGCAAATTTTTTAACCCATCTAAAAGAAAGGCTTTTGGTTTATGGCTGAAACATAAAATAACTATTTGGTTCTAAACAAATTTGCCTTTCATTTAGCCAGTCCTAAGCCTGGAAGAAAAAAATAGTGCCATTTGGATTTTGATTAAAAAAATCTGAGAAATTTATGATTTGCCTTCAGTAGCATATGGGAGAGTGCATGGCATGCCCAGTGGATTCTGTCTATAGCAAGTGCATTTAAGGTTGTTGGCACGGGCAACGCCGGGCGGGTAAGCTAATAACACCATAAAAATTGGAAATGTTCTAGGCCTTTCGAATGAACTTTGCAATTCGCCATTAGTCACAATGAACACGTGCTACCTCTTTGAAGGCGGAGTCAAAACTCAAAAGTTCCGTTCAAAGTGTTAGAACGTGTTCTTTGCACCTGGTGAAGAAAGAAAATGATGTAGGACCACAAAGATTCTCCAAGTACTTTCGGCCAGCAACCGCGACCTTCTTCAAAGAGTGCAAAGAAGTTTGGCTCCTTGAAAAGGGTCGCGATTAACCGGCCGAAAGTACTTGGAGGGTTTTTAATTATTTTAAACATATTTTAACATTTATTTTTTTTTAAATGTCATCTGTTAAGTCACATAGAGATCTATCAAATCTCATATTGATATTTTATGTATTTTCGTATCCGTTAATTTCAAATTCTTGCCAAGCTTGGCAATATTTGGCGAAGAAATGCCAAATATGGCGATCAGAAATGAGTTTCATAAATAAAGCCAACTTGACTATAGCTGACTAATTTGGTGTATTCATTATTCAAATTCACTATTAACGAATCTTCTGTAATCAAGTTCTTTACATTTTAGCTTGCTGTTTTCGTTTAACATTAGTTAAAATTTTAAAACTAAGATATAGGAAATCTACCCTTTCCTCCCGGTACAAACCGGGATTTTTTTTTTATAAGAAAGGAATAATAAATCAGTTTTAATAGAAATATTATATTACAAATTGCATTGTACATTAGGAAATATAGTAAAAGATGGTATAAATATTAAAATAAATATTTCAAATTAACAAAAACATCAACACCGTTTTAGTAACAAAATATATTTATTTAATTACTGTCAATGAGAACCATATTTCTATTTAAATTAAAATAAATGAAAACTGGAAAGGCATGTTACTAAACATTTTCAGGAAATATAATAATGGAATTAAATTTTTGCACCTAATTCTTATCAAGGAATAAAATAAAATTTACAAGACAGCAGAGAACTAAAAACTGTTCTTTTTTTTTCTTTGGTAAAACTTAGTCTTGTAAAATAAACTGAATTTTACTGTTATGAAATTTTACTCAGATGTAGTGAAGCAAGGCTTGTTAATTTGTATAACATTTGGATTTTAAAATTTGGTGCAAGGTTTATAATGCTGCAAAAAATGTATTTACCTTACAACAAATAAAAGTATTTAAATAAGTACTTGCAATTTTTTAAAAGAAATTCTTATTTAAATTACTTCATACAGGGAATAGTTCTGAATAAGATAATTAAAAGAGGAACTAAATATTATATATCGGATAACTATATTCATTTGTATATAAAATGTTAATTTTTTATGGAATTTGAATAGACATTCTTTAATTCTAATTTTACTTAAAATAGTAGTTGCCAAGAATAAAAATTGAAGATTGTAATCAGGGATTAAGAAAGGGTTCGCTATTGTTTACTAAAGATATTTCTGTCATCATTAAATATTATTTTTAGATAAGTTAAACGTTATTTTGTGTTCTAATATATGTATAAAAATATATTACATTGAAGTAAAGATTTTGAAGAGCTTTTATGCAAGAGTTAATTAAAATACTAGATCAGAAAACAATTCTTAGCTTAACACTTTTTGCACGTTTCCAAGTATTGAAATTGAAGGTTATAATCAGGGATTATGAAACGATTTGGGACTGCGTATAAAATGTTTTTTCTGTTGTCATAATATATATTATTTAAGTAAGTTAAGCATTATGTTGTGTTCTATTACATATATATATATATATATATATATATACATAATTAAAATATTTTTAAAAACTAATATGTAATAGTTAATTCAAATACCGGATCAGTAAAATTTCTGAGCTTAACACTTTTGACACATTGCCAAGCATTGAAATTGTGAATTAAAGTCCAGGATTATGAAAGGATTTGGGATTGTGTGTTAATTTTATTCTCTGTCATCATAAAGTATATTATTTAAGTAAGTCAAGCACTATTTTGTGTTCTATTACATATAGATATATAATTAAAATAATTTTAAAAGCTAATACGTACAGGTTTATTCAAATACCAGATAACTAAAACAATTCTTAGCAAAACAAAATCTCGTAGTAAAAATAGTCCTTGTGTGGGGGGAAGAAATTTGCTTTGTTGATATATAATAACAGAAATAAGGCAATATACATGGGATATTATTGTTAGTAGGAACATTTTCTGTACGTTTTTACTGTTATGAAAAGTGTAACGAAAATGAAACTTAATTCCATAAATATAAAAAAAATAACTTTTCCTTTAAACGTTAATGTGTAATTTAAAAGTGCTATTTGAGTGTGCTAAATCTTTTGTAATCCGTTTCACGAAAGAAAATATTAATTATTCTCAAAAGTATGTAAATATGTTTTCTCCAATTTTTAGCTATAAACAGTAATGTAACATTTCGTAATTTTTGGGGAAAATATTAAATATTCATTCTAAAATTAATTTTCTATTTTAACATAATTGTACAAAATATTTAGCTTACAAAATTTATTAATATGATACTGTGATGTTTAAGCTATTAAACGAAAAGAACACAAATAAATCAATATTTTGTCTAATTTAGAATGACTGTGCCAAAATTTAATCTTTTGATCCCATCGTATAAAGTTACGGCACGAATTCAATTAAAATATATTACCAAATAAGAATTTTGATAATTTTAGAAAAAAATAATAAATATGAAGGAGAGAAGGACTTAAAAATTACAATAGAAATATAATTTCGAGCATAATGTCCAGATTAAAAATCATGATTTAAATTATAAAATAATTATTAAAAATATATAACCTATTTTAGACGAGATTTCATGTTAGTAAATTCCTGTTGGTTTTAAATTGCTTATAATAAAGATATGATATTCATCTGCATTATTTTCTCATTTTTATTGAAAAGCATATATATATTTTTTTAGATACTTAGTAAAATAAATTATTATCAAACTAAGCATTCTCATATTCTTGTACTACAATTACCATTTTAGTAACGATTCTATAAAAATAATAATGATTCTTCTATAATTATTTACATTTCATCGATAATTCAGTACATGCGTTTAAGATTGCAGTATAAAATTATTCTTGTACGTTGTCAAGTTAAAAATAGGTTTCATTGTAATATGAAAACGTGACAGCATGACAACTTTTAAATTAAATGTTTATACAGACATTGCAAATAATATGTCAAATGGTGTCCGAAAATTGCAGATTGTATAACGTTTTATGATAAAGAATGACAACATTTTTCTCCTTATTCAGTTTTTGTTTCTGTGCTAAAATTTCATCTGACTGAATTTAATTAGGCAGTGTCCTCAAATATATCCGAAGTTTAGGAGCAATATTTTGTCTTTGTCTATCTTGTTATTTTAGTATTATCTTGTGTGTGGCTTTTTGACATACTAGCCTCTAAACATGGACATTATTTATATTTTAAAGGACTTAAAAAAAAATATGTACTCTTTTTTGTACATGCCAAACTTGTTTTATTTCATTTCTGGTATAAATCACATTTTTAGTGACTGTATTATTCTATATGTATTTTAATAAGTAGAGTTCATACTATTGATTTGAATTTAGATGAGTTACAGTTCCACAGAAGACATATCTATTGAAGTGTTTATCTATAGGCAATTTTATCGATTATAATTTATGTTGCCTTACAGGTCCGGAAGATGCATCCCGTCCCTGTCAAGAAGAAGATTTATGTAATTTGTCAACGTCATCTATGTATTTCTGAGAATAAAAAATATCAATCATTCGAGACAAACAACCTAATAGCTTATAGGTCTCAAAGCATTTCTTCTTCAAATGTTCTTACTTTTATTTCTACGTATAAGTGTTGAAATGCGAAGGGTATTTTATGTTTTTAAATTTTCACGTTAATAGATAATTCTTGCTGCATGAAACAGCACAGCGATATCCATTGACGAAACTCTAAATTAGTTATTAATATGACTGTAGATAAAGCATGTAACCTACCCGATAAATATTTATTTTATTTTATCTTTAAAATTATTATAGTTAATGAAATAATTAACATTAAAATCATGTACAGCTTTATAAAGCACACTGTACAAACCAATATACAAAGACTTTTCAAATAATAATTAAATGTACATTTCACATATCCGGTTAAATATTTATAAATCATGGGCCATCTTTTAACACATGACGTTAGATTATGCATGTAAAATTACTAATACGTAAACAAGTTGTACAGTGTGCAACAATTCTACATTACACGAGTAATTTTCAAATACAATGAAAACTAGTCGTTGGGGCCAACGTAATACTTACCCATCATGGATATGCATAATATGAAATATGAAAATAAGACGTGTGTAAACTACTTATAAAATGCATTGAAATTCGAATAGAACCGTGGCTTGATGACGTCAAAAACATTAAATGTTCTAATACTGAATTGCGTAAAAGAAACATACTTATAACTCGAAAAATGTTAATCATATTAACTAACGATTTATTGCGTCTGATTAAGCGTCTCATTTCCAATTAAAATATATCTTTAAATTGAAATTTGGATGAAATACAGGGTCATGAAAAATTGAAGTGTGTTGAAAATATAATTAGAAATATCTCGGCAACTAATTATCCGATCGACTTCATTATTTATGCAAAATTTATGTTTTTGTATTGTCTTTTATATTCACTCCTTAAAATAAACAAGTTCGAAAATTTTTATATCAGAACGAGTATTTCGAGAGTCCGAAAAAAATAGTTCCGGATAATCGAGGTTATTGAAATTCAATATGCTTCTTCCCATTATTACATACTAAGTAAACACCAAATTTCAAGTCTCAATCTCAATTTTTTCGGAAGTTAGAGCGTTTACAGACACACAGACAGACGGCGATTTTTTTTTTTTCTAAAAATATGTTTTTCAGAATCTTTAGTGTCTGAAACGTGTAAATCCGTCAATTTTTTTTTTTTGATTTTCAAAACAGTTACAAGATTTACCCCATACTACGTATGATGGGTAAGTCAAAATATACCTGTTACATTGATATTCATTTATTAAAATAGAACAAATTGATGAAATGTGTATTTTTAATGCATAAAAACTCGTAAACGTTATGTAAGATGCTACGAAAATTATATCTAAATTAAAACTTTTCCAATTTATCCAAAGTACTGAATTATATCTTTAATAAATATACAAACTGAATAACGGCTTTATAAATACAAATTATATTTACAATCATTCCGTATGAAGTAGCATTTGGGAAAAACTTTATGAGATTTTAAATTAGAAATTTTAGATTCGAAAAGTAAATACGTATATCTGAGTATTTCCGACATACTGTAATAAAGAGTGTCTGGAATAACGGGGAAATATCTGTCGGTAAAATTTCTGAGATAATTTATTCTTCTGAAAATGCACAAATATACTATATTGAAGTAAAACGAATATATTTGAAATTCTCATTACAAATATAAATTAGAAATATTTTGTATTTAAATTTAGTCCTTAAATAGAAAAGTTGTGTGAATATTAAAGTGAAGTAAAATTTGCAATAAAATAAATTAGCATAAAACGCATACTTGAGTTGAAATTTGGTACTGTCATTATATAAAATATGTTAAAAAATAAATATTATTTTCTCAAGTGGGGTGGAAAGAAAGAATATATATATATATATATATATATCAAAGGCAATCAGGGTTTGTAGGTTTTTACCGCAATTTATAACAGAATTTTTCGCCTTATTTAAATGTACTAAAATATTAAGAATACTGTACACTGTTAAAAATTTGCAGCAATCTGTCCAGTCATTTGACCGTTTTTGTAGAAAACGGTTACATAACCGTAAATTAACTATATTCAGACTGTATTATTGCTCATTTTATGGTCAGAATATAGTTAAATTACGGTTATGTAACCGTTTTCTACAAAAACGGTCAAATGACTGGACAGTTTGCTGCAAATTTTTAACAGTGTAAAGTATTAAAAATTAAACGAAGTGTCTGCAGTTTTTGCTATTTAAATATTAAATAGAAAAATTCTATTAAAAAAATTGTGGGAAAAGCGAACGAACGCTGGGTATACTATATTTCTGAACATATTTCAATGCGTATTTTTTAAACAACTTCACAAATGTTAATATTATTTTTAAATGTAAATTGAAACGAAAATTTTGCAGAAAATTAAACAGATTTTTTTAGCGACTAATTATGGTATTTTATGGTTAAGCTGGTCATATAGATAAGCTGACTTTCTTTTTTCAATTTACTGTAAGCATTCGAATTGAAACCTATGGTAACAGTGCCACTTGTTAATTACATTATTGTAGTAAACAGATTCCCAAATTGAGATACATTTAATGAAAGTCACCAATAAAAAGTATTTTAAAATTATCAAGCAGTCGCTAAATTGAGCTCCAGATTTCAAATAAATTCCGTTCAATAGTAATTTTTTTTTTCTAAATATGTGATGTTTCGAAGTGTTGTATGAGCCAGAAAAATAGCCACCGTTTTTTTGCAAGGCGTTGGTTTGTTGAATATGAAAATGTTTACTTGAGAATTGATAGCATCCAAAAAACATATGCCATGGTAAACTAGTCGTTGGGAGCCACCGTAATACTTACCCATCATGGATATGCATAATGTAAAATATTAAAATAAAAATGTGTAAACTACTTATAAAATGCATTGCAATTCGAATAAAATCGTGCCTTGATAACGTCATAAACTTTAAAGGCTCGATTACTGAAGTGCTTGAAAGAGGTTTTTCCTTATAACTCCACAAATAATAATCCTATTAACTAGCGGTTTATTGCATCTGATTAAGCGTCAAATTTCCAATTAAAATATATCTTTGAAGTGCATTTGAATGAAATGCAGGGTCATGAAAAATCGAAGAGTGTGGAAATAGGATTCCAAATATCTCGGCAACTCATTATCCGATCGACTTCATGCTTTATGCAAAATTTATGTTTTTTTATTTTCGTTTATATTCATTTCTTAAAGTAAACAATTTCGAAAATTTTTATATACCTTTTATCAGAACGAATATTTCGAGAATCCGAAAAAAATAGTTCCGGTTAATCGAGGTTATTGAAATGAAAAAAGCTTCTTCCCATTATTACATACTAAGTACATACCAAATTGCAAGTCTCTATCTCAATTTTTTCGGGAGATAGAGCGTTTACAGACACACAGAATGACGGCAAAATTTTTTTTCTAAAAATATGTTTTTCGTATTCTTCAGTGTCTGAAACGTGTAAATTCATCAAACATTTTTTTTTCGATTTTCAAAACGATTACAAGACTTACCCTATACTACGTATGATGGGTAAGTAAAAAATGAATAATACACTATAGAAAATACTCGAAAACGCTTCTGAAAATCGGTGGCAGCAAACGAATCCTTATTTTTATAAATGCCTCTTTCAATCTCGAATATATATGAATTTTTGAGGTTCCTAAAGATAAATAACTCTTTTCTAAATCGTGAGTAACTTGAAAGAGATTATATTGTATATTTTCGTTTGTGGTTGTATATTATTTTCTCAGATTGAGAAATATTTGATTTATTTAATAGTGTATAGATATATTTCCAATTGCAAAAATGATTGAATGGTTGTTATTTATCATATTAAAAGTCATTTATGTCAAAAACATTTTTTTTAAACATTAAGAAATTCACATCTGTATATGCTCCATGGGCTGTATAATTTATTTGAAAAAAATATTTTCTGTGCTATGAAAAATAAAATAATAAAAATTACATTTTTGTACCACCAAGCTTCCCGAGATATGATATACGGTGGTACAAAGCATGATAAAATTATTTCTACATATAAGACACATGGATACATAGAATCCAGGGAAAATATAAAAACATAAATTTGTATCGTTACAGAAACAGTTATTCTGACGTAAATGTCTTTTATTATGATGGATAAAAACACCAAACTTTGTTCTTCAATTAGAACTATAACTTAAAAATAATGAATTATCAATTATAGAATGTAGAATAATGAGACTGAACGCCTTGCATAGTATAGTGCAAAAGAATTTAGACACGTCATTAGTCAACAACAGATTTAATGAAGGAATAAAGTACTTATGACACATTAGAATAAAAGCAATAACTTGATTATGGCCAACCAAATGTATGGTGTAATTATAAAAGTGCAGAAACTCTCAAAAACTCAGCAAGTTATACACTGAAACCCCAAGTAACCGACACTTTAATGATTTTTTCTTTCTCAAATCACTATTACAATGTTTTAAATCTAGTTTATACTTTTCTTTGTTTTTGAAAGTATAGTAAAGATACATAAAAAAAAAATTGTTGTCAAAATTTTGAAAAATTAGACTTTTTATTACTAAAAGTTAATTTTTTTTTAAAATATGGTCAATAACTCTAGTAACTGACATCATCCTTTTTTTTTAAACCAATAGCTACAAAATAAGTTATAAAAGTTAAGACAAATAAGTTACCACTAGATGACATTACTTTGCAGAATTTTACAAAAAATGCTTATTTGAGTTAGATTACTGCTAAAGTGTCAGCTACTGGTTAGGTGTCAATAACTGGGGGTTTCACACTATATATCTTTTTTGTTTTTGAAAATCAGTCCTGATTTCATATGCGGATTTCATTTACAAGCAGGACAACACTACTAAAAAGGACAAGGACAACAAATCACTAAAGTTTGAAATATTGGAATGAACCACGTCCCTTAGTTCCCTTGTGAGAAGAGGTTGTTATTTGGAAATGCTTGTAGCGAAAACCAAATCATTAATTTCGCCTGCATTAAGAAAGTTTACATATATTGATGATTTTATAGTAAAGCATATATTATTTTTTTCGTTTTTTACAAAAGTTAGAAAAACGAAAATTCCGGGAGAACGGGATAAACTTAGCACAATTTTATTATTTATGGTCATAAACTGGTTGTTTGTGCTGTTTTCCTGCCGTGCTGTTGAGCAACATTTTGTTACTGTAAAATTGTTATCTTATGTTTCATTT